>JANSVA010113352.1:0-10122 GCA_025504915.1 Erythroxylum reticulatum
ACAGCTTTTGTGTTGCATAATTATATTAGAAGAAGTACAATTGGCAACCCGTCTTTTAACATCATCGATTAAGATCCCTAATAATAATAATAATAATAATAATAATAATAAGAATAATAAGAATAAGAATAAGAATAAGAACAACAACAACAACAACAACAACAACAATAATGCCGACGCCGACGCCGATACATCCAAACATAAAATATAAGAATCCAAATGAAGTTTAACAACATAATTCAAATAGAGCAAAAGAAATAACGACGTCTAATTGTCATTAAACTAAAAGCAATATTATCACAAATAGATCTCTCTAGTTCTCTGTTCTTTAACGCCTTATTGCACAGAGTTAACTTCAACATCTTAAAATACATATGGAGGTATGAATTCAGGATCTTAATCGATGATGTTAAAAGTCAGGTCGCCAATTGTACTTGTTTAATATAGTTATGCAACGCAAAAGCTGCAAAAATTATTCTATTTTGATTCATCAATGAATACTTAAGCATTTTCTCCAATATCTTCCATCGAGCCTTAAGAACATCGAAAGCCCTCTCAATACAACTTCTTAATGATGAATTGGCTTAATTAAAAACTTCTCAAGATCCTCTTGGATTTATACCACGAAACTTTGATTGATGATACCTTGTCTTTGGTTAAGGTGTCAAATATTCTTCTTTTTTCGAATAGCCTTTGTTAACCAAGTAATATTTACCTGAATGTCCATAGAGGAAATATAATTCTTATAGATGACATCATAAAAAGTATAAATCATGAATAGTAACTCTTACAAATCTTAAAATTACCTGTTGGTGATTTTTGAAATTTAAGTCTCGGATTACCAATTGTATTAAGGAAAATAAGAGAATAGTGTACTGATCCCTCCTAACCCACTAAAACATACATAAATATTAAGTTAAAGTCACATGCTGCCAATATATTTGTAGTTGTTATTCCTTTTCATCCTCTATATCTCATTTGATCCTCATCTGTAACAACTACCGCTATATATGTATCATCAATAGCTCCAATACAATCCTAATATAAAACAATGATCATAAGATGATAAAACACAATTTTTAATGAAAGATATAATGAAGGGGGAGTAAGAACGTATTGAATTACCTTAAAATGTGGCATATATCTAGCATCATTGGCAATTTTTTGTGGAATCTCCTTGAATTCAAGATTGTCTGGTACAAGTAAATCCCTTAAAAATCCATCCATGACACTTAAAACTTCTTTAAAAACTCTACTCACGGTTTCACCTAAATATTGAAAGCGCTCTTAGGTATCACTGTTCGGGGAACCTTTACTTAGGACATACACGAATAAACCGACATTCTCCAAAATAGACATCTTATCGGAAGGTCTTAAACCATAATTGTTTTCCAAAACTATACATAATTGATTAAATGTATTTTGATTCGTCCTAAATGTATTAAAACACCGTTTTTCGTGGCCATTCAATAATTCATTCATCCATAGTTCTCTTATTTGATAAGAATTCATGCATGGTTCTTTGTATATGTGGTTACAAAAATATACACCCATATAACTCACTACACAAGTGACCGAATCCTAAAACTTAATCTCATTGTCCAAAATTTGCTTAACTTGCAGAAGTTGCATAATTTGCATAACATTATCATCCATACTTACAAATCAACAAGTAAAATTATATTATAAATAAATATAACACTAATATGTCTAAATATAAAGAAATAAATAATATAACACGTAATAAAATTATAGATTACCAACAAGATAACATAATATAATAAAATAAGCTAACCAAGTTCATAATGTCTTAAAATATACCATGTCAACATAAGTGCACAAATAATAAAAAATAAACTAAACATAGTAATGCATAGATAGAAACTATGTTTAATGTTTTTTATGTATATCATACTCATACATAAACTTTATGTATTCAACTCTCTTTGTATCATCTAGTAATAGAAGTATTCATCTGCATTGTTGCACTCTGTCTCTTTTGAATCAATTGCATCATATTGTCAAGTCTCTCATACATTGCTGCAGATCTTCCTACCCCTTTAGTGGAATCAATTATTATGCTCTTGTTGCTTTGTGAACTTTCATTCCCTAAAACCTTTTTGCATCTTCTTCTCTTACTCCCTTCATCATATGAAGCTTGAGGGGTAGCAACAGGATTAAACGCAAGGGCCAGGGTGGTTTCTCTCCACACCTCTTCCCAGTCACCAGTCACTTGATAATTGTTTAGACCACTAGTCTCATCTATATTCTCATGATCATGATAACCTGATAATTGATGATGAACATTATGGCTATCAGGTGGAGAAGGAATATATACTTCCTCATCTTCTCATTGTTCTCATAAAGGGTCATCGATAGGACAAAATGTAATTTCTTCTCAGGCTAAATATCCAAAAAGTTAATCCAACTTACATTCAAGCTCAAGTTCAAGCTCTTCTTTTTTACATGTTTTAAAATTGTTGTTCTCCTACACAAAAATAATTAACTTATATTTAACTATTTATTTAGCATTAAACTAAAGGAAAATAACTTAAAATGGGCTAACCTTAATCTTCAAAGTCTACCACTCCTCACTAGCATCAATTGTTCCTTTGTTATTGTCCCATCCTAATCTCGTTTCTTTCCCTTTCAATTGTGTCCAAAGACTCCATCTAGTTGTCATGCAATGAAACTTATTTTAAAGCTTGGTTTTATCCCATTGTAAGTTAGTCTCTTTGTGAAACTCTTCCTCCACCTTAGTCGCTTTGTGAAGCTCTTCCTCCACCTTCTTCCATGGTATCCTTTGACAAATAACTCCGCTACGTTTTCCTTTACTCCTTTGAATATATTGGTTACAAAGGTCACAAAAACAAAGAAGTATTTCTTTTGGTCAACAAACCTACCTATATCATTCCCCCTTTGACTTTCTCCTTTGTTTCTTTTTTGAGATGATGTCATTTAATCATACAAGATAAGAAAAGGTGATATACTTGTTGATCAATTTGCAATTAGTTTCACCAGTGAGTTACTTTAATTTGTTACAATTAACTATTCCAACAAAATAATTATATATACTTTTATCATCGATATATTTTAATTAATTATATAATTTAAAATTATTTGATCTCTTAATTTCAATTGAGTAATATAATTAATTTGCGAATATTTTTAAAAAATTATATAAAATTTTATTGTAATATCTTTTTATTTAACCAAAGAATTATTAAATAATTAAATAATATTAGAATAAGATAAAAATAAATTTGTAAATATTAAATAATTAACTTTGAATGCATGATCGATTAAAATACTAAATTAAATTAAAGAATGAAATATAGGTATTATGTAACTATAAATTAGAGATTGAACAATAATATCAACTATGATACAAAATGAATCGAACCATACAAGATAAAATAAAATATAATTGGAATTATCAGAAACCAATAAATACGACTCATCCATATCAACAACAAATTTTAATTATCCATGACAAGTTACACTCTTTCAAATTATATGGTGCTTGTCTAACTCTCTTTCCTTTCTCTTTTTTTATGTATGTCTTGATTTATATATTAAATATACGAGGAAAGAACTTAAGATACTATTGTTTTATGCAATACAATGTTATATTCAAATAGTTGTTTAATTAAAATATGTGTGTGTGTGTGTGTGTGCACGCGCGCGTGTGTGTGTGTACACATAAAAATTTTAAATCATTGTCAATGGATTGATCTTCTACATTATGCTAAAATCAATTAGCTTGATTCTAGTCAGGTCAATGACTCAAACTCTTTATATTAGTAACATATATTTCAATATCAACAAATACAAATCCTGAGTTCTATTCTTTACCACTCCACCCCCAGGGTCTTGACACCAATTAAGAACAAAAAATGATCACATGTCAACTGTATATTTTGGGCCACTAAACTTTCAAGTTGATGCTCTGTTAAAAGAAAAGGTTAGTGTTAATGCTTCTAATTTAACTAGAATTCAGCCTTTGTGATTGTCTAAATGATTAAATAACTGCAAGTGGAGCCAAATTCATCCATGTATACACAAACAAACAAAAGTTCATCAATCTCTTAGGAGTATACAAGTTAAATATAGTTAAAATTGAATGCTTCAACGCAAATGGGTCTATATACATTCAATATGATGTTACTATAACTATCCAAGCACTAACACCGAAATAGCAACAAGTTTAAAAAACATTCTTTAAATCTTGACACCATGAATGGAAACATAAGTTAATACTTAATACAACCCAGGAGATGATCAAAAAAAGCCTTTTCCTTGATTAATGAGAACCAATAATGTAAACTAAACCTTAATAAATCTCAGTAACTATAAAAAAAGCAAAGCAACAGGTAGTACCCACACAAACCCCTCCAAAACATAAGATTCAATAAAAAAATAGAAACAATCCTCCTTTCAATTAAATGAGGCATGATCAAAACATAGAAAGAACAAAAATTACAAACAAAAACAACGAAAGCTAGCATTGGCAAGATCCAAGTGAACCCACAAAGAATCGTTAAAGAATTAAAGTAACTTATTAGGTAAGATTGTGTTAGCTTTTCCATTTTAAATGTGAAAAGAGACAATGGAGTAGCTATAAGTAATAAATGAAGTTATAAATGAATTTAAATGCAATAAATACAAAGAGTAGCTACTTTTTACAAACACCTATAATATACTTCGGTTGATATAGTTTTATTGCAACAAATCCATATAAACCTTAATTGCTATTAGACTTCATTTAATGAAACTAAATCTATCTCAAATTTTATTCATTAAATTTCATATTGCATTCATTAAATCTCATGTTGCAGGCATTGATGTTCCGTTAATTCAATTACAGCTAGAACCATCAATTAGAAGCATAAATAGCTAACTCAGTATGACCAGGTATGATGGGCTTCCCATAAAGGCTGCTGCTTCTAGATGTGTTATCTGTCTTTTAGTCTGTGCAAGTAATGATCTTGCCTCATCCCTTTCCTTCTTTGGTCTAGCAATTATATGGTAAGCAACATCATGCTGCAACAATAGATACAATCAAACTAGTCCATATAGTTAGGTCAATAAATAAGAATGGCAATACCATATTACCAAATCAATTTTACTTTATTGGAACAAAGAACAAATGTACATAAAATAGAAACTAAAATGGGGAAAAGCAATTCCAAGGTCTTGGATCAAATGGACAGAACTAGTGATTGATAAAACCAAAACTAGTATATAAGGGAAGGAAAATGGTAAGCTTTTTAAGAAAGATAGCATGGTTAAATCCTAATTGCCTTTATTATATTAAAGTAAGAATTCATTATGTGGTTTCGACAAGAATAAAGTAGCAAATTCCAGATTTTCAAAGCCAATTTTGACAACACTCAATCAAAGAATAAAATAAGAACAAGATGTAATGTCATGATCATAAATTAGGCTCAAATATCTCACAAAGATTGGATAAAAATTGGTGTCAAAAACTTGCACAATTCTCGAAACAAATCAAATTGCTAGGTTTATGATCAATTTAAACTTAACAAAAACTGCTTAGCTATTATTATCTTAATTCATCATGCAATTTTGACCTCAAAAGGCAAGCAAGAAAATACTTCAAATTGATAGTATTTGGAACAAATAAAGTTCTAGGTGTAGAATTTCTTTCAAAAGTTGCAGCTAGAAATCTCTTGTAAAATCAATTTTTCAACACTTTCATCACTTGTTCCTTTAAATCTGAAATTTCAATCTAAGGCTCAAAGATTCTCAAATGCAAATGTTAAAGTGCAAAAATAACAGTACATGAATATCAAGAGTTATATAAATATAAACCAATATATTAGACCCTCCTCACACCTAGTCTCTACATTGTCCCCAATGTAAAAATATGATTAATATAGATAAGAATAAAAGGAGTACTACCTTGAAAATGTCCATAGAGAATAGAGAAAGAAACTGATCTCTCCAAAACCGAAGGTGCCTATTGCATTGTCAGAGTTAGAAGGTCCTGTTGTCACAGGGATTGGTTCTCTGATACCAGCTGCTTCTTCAAAATGGGTGATAGCAATGAAGAATCCTACAGAATAATGCTCAATCTATTCCCAAATACAGTAGCGTAAGAAGTTAGTGTGAGAAAACAAACTACATTTTAGAACTAAAGATCAATAACAAGTATAAATTTCAGCAATACTCTCAACACAAATCAGTAGAATCAATTTCCCAATAAATCAGCAGCATCGTTGACTCAAATCAAACTAATTTCCAATTTTCTCAAAGTCTCAACGCAACACCTAGAACATATATTAAATAATTTCATGCTTCAACAACAGTAATCACTATGATTCCAATCAACCATCAACTTAATCAACGTGACAGATTCTGAAAATTTTAAGCACAATACCCATCAATCGATAAAACCCAGTAGAAATTCAATTAACCCATAACAAAATCCATTAACTGAAGGCATCAATTAATAATTTCAAATTAATTGAACTTATGACCAAGAAATCAGATGAGTAGGGATTCAAACTAATGAAGTTTAAATGCTACTGTGGAGATTTGAAGAGAGGAACACTCAACATCATGGATTTTTGTGTTTGCTTCGCGAAGAATAATCACAATTCCTCTGGGTTCATTCGATTAAGAGAGAAAGATCAAGGAAGTCACTTATTTTATTGCGTGGACGAATAATGTGATTTCTTGCTAGGTCGCCAATCTCCATTTAGTCTACTGTTCTTCGTTGATGTGTGGGAGTAAACGATGACAACACCATGGAGTTCGACCCATCTCAAAAAATAAGAACAATAGTCAATACTGAGCGTATGCAAATTGAAATCCACACTTTTATAGATTTAGAATTTTCAGGAACCATAAGAAGGAAAATAAACACATCTAAATGATCTAAAAAACATTTAAAATTTTTCAAAAGCCAAAAAATCTCAACTTGAACGAGATCGCTTTTGCCTTGACTTTAGGTAAATTTACGAGACAAATAATCCCTTGGAAGAAGTTGCAAAACAAACTGAAACAGTAGATAACATGAATGTCTAAGATCCAAACACCGTCATAAACTACCTAATCTAGTTTTACTATGAGAACCAAGAAATATGAGAGGTGCAAACCAAAGAAAGGAAGAAGAATCTAGAGAAAACAAGAAATGAGACAGTCAAAGAGTAAAGTGTAAAGAGGGAAAAATTGACATTAAAATAAAAACTATCAGTTGATTACGTTAAAATGTTCCTATAGGGGAGCTTCTTCAAAATCAGCTGGTTGGGTTGCATCAGCCAAGCCAACTAGTTCATAACCAAACAACCCAAACAATTTTTTTATAAAGTCAACTAGCTGATTTGGGTCAATCAACTATTTTTTGGCTAATCAATCATTAACCAAATGGGGCCTATATCCCCTTATGTCATATCAAACTTCATGCATATCTGTTTAAAGTTGTATGCGTCTAAATGACATAGGCATAAGGTCAATCTGTATATATGCCCAATGACTTTTAAATGCTTAAGATCGACACAAATTTTAAAACTTTCATACGTATTATGATAATGTATGATAACACATATTATTGAGGATAAATGATGATCATCTCTATTAATGAACCATCATACTGTCATAATACATCAAAATGTACAAATGTATAAATGTATATGGTGCAAACATAACGATCCCCTAACTAATAGTGTCTAAAGATGTCAAAACACTCTTACTACATACTTGTATTTTAAACATAAGTGGGTGGAATCCTTTAGTTAAAGGATCGACTTACAGTTCCTCAATCTTTAAATGCTCTAAACTTATGTCACCTTTTCATATCATCTCCTTTATAGCCAAATAATTGACCTCGAAATGCTAAGACCCTGTGATATTCTTAGTTGTTATTAAACAACACAGCAAGAAGATTACCACAGTATAATCAAATGGGTCTAGCTATTGAATCAATCACAAACAACTCAGAAATCAAGTTTCTGAGTCAAACGGTCTATGAAGTAGCCTTAGAGCATGCACTCTGCATGCATAGTCGAGGAAGTTACCTGTGTCTACTTGACACACTTCCACAATATTGTACCTGGACATATGGTTAAAATCTGAATCTAAATTCCCTTCGAGGTTTAGTCTATTAACTTTTCTATATGTCAACATATAATCTTTAATTCCTTTTAGTATCTTAACAGTCTTTTGACTGCATTCCAATAGTCTACACCTAGGTTAACGAAATATTAACCAAACATTCAAATAATGAATGCAATATCCTATCTAGTACATAGCCATACATCAAGCTATCAACCGAACTAGAATACCGAACATTCCTCATAACCTCTCTTTTTACTTTATTCTTTTAATACTATGTCAACATTATCTCTCACTATAAGAGATAGGTGCTACGATAGGTTTACTGTTAACCATATTAAACCTTTGTAACACATACTCAATGTCTACATTCTATGAGAGGCCTGATGAGTGTTAAGATCTGTCCTAGTGAATCTGAATACTTAGTACAAAAGATGCTACACCAAAGTCCTTCATGTCAAAATTATTAACTAAAAGTTGCTTAACCTTATACAATATAGTGAAATAATTTGACGTGAGCAATATATCATCCACATATAGTAATATAAAGATAATTTTGCTCCCCCTGACCTCATAGTACAAGCATCTTTTAATTTTATTTTCCATGAAGCCAAATGAGGTCATAACCTTATCAACTGTAAGGTATCACTTTTAGAAGATTTAATGTCAACTATATATTGATCTGCATAACAAGCAAATCATTTAAGTTCTATTTGGATCCTGAAATCCTTCAAGTTGTACCATATAGGCCACTTCATAATGGTCTTTATTCAAAAAACATTTTTGATAGTTATCTGATGTAACTCTATATCATTATGAGCTATAATTGCCTTAATCACTCAAAATGTATCCTATAAGGATAAAAGAGAAAAGGTAACATAAAGTCAACCTTTCTCCCTGAGTAAACCATTAGGAAATTGAGTGAGCTTATAAATCGTTAAACTTTATCCTGAAATCCTTTAGGTCTTAAAACTTTATTTACAATTGATGGGTTTGCAGTTTCGATGAAAATCAACTAGCTCCTAGACCTTACTATGTTTCATAAATTACATCTCGTCATTCATTGCATCCCACCACACATCCGCATTAGACCTAAAAATAGCTTCTGTAAAACTAACTTGATTTGAAACATGTTTAATAGCATAGTCCTATTCACTTGATAGACTATGAAATCAGATGAGATAGTAGGTCATCTCACTCTGGTGGATTTACGTAACTGCATTAAATCTTATACCCCCAGGAACCACTATGTATATAGATATGGGTTCCTATTCCTGTATAGTCATGGCACAAAGACTTAGATCCACCAAATCTAACTATATGAGTGGCGGGTACATAATAACTGTAGAATCCACCCTACTATCATCAGAAGGGTCAAAGAGTCCACAATCATCATAGACATTGTATTTTAAAAACTTAATTATTTATGATTCCGCTATTCCAGTCCCTCCTTCTCTATAGTAAAATCTGTAGCTTTAAAGTGGTCAAGATATCTTACTAAATAGCAATGAATACAATAAGCATGCAATTTATCTTTACAAGGATTATACTACCTCAATAGGCCAGCCCTATACACGAATATGTGCAAGGTTGAGTTTCCAAAATTTTAGATAATCAAGTAGGATAGCCCTATTCTGCATCGACTTCTTCAAGTCCTTTAGGGTGCAGTTATGTCTTTTAGCAACACACCATTTTTCTTATAACTACTTGGTATAGTGAATTAAGTCATTATTCCAAATGATTCCATATATCTAGAAAATGAACCTTTTAAAGTCCTGAAATACCATGTTTGCCATGATATTCTCCTCCACGGTCAAATCTGACTATCTTGATGAATTTTCCCAATTGGTTCTCAACCTTCAGTTTTTAAGCAAAAACATATAACTATAATAAGAATAATTATCAACAAATCTCAAAATGTAACATCGCATCACCGATAGGAAGGGTAAAATGGTAAATTGGGACGGGTTATGAGTGTGTAAACTTATCTTGGCATGTTCATGCATAATATGGCCTCCATATATACATGAATAGAAATTTTTG
>JANSVA010113400.1:0-10120 GCA_025504915.1 Erythroxylum reticulatum
TCGAAAATGGTCCAGGTCTGTGCCAGCAAATTTTTCCTGAAAGGTTTATTAAATCAGCTTCAGCTTTCGCCACGACAAACTTTTCCCAAAAGGTCTCTTCAGCAAATCTTCAGACTTTGCCGCGGTGAACTTTCCTGTTGCCCTATTGACTTGTTGACTTGTCATCTTTGGCCTTGAATCCTTGGCTCTACTTCTTAAATCGCCTATAATAAAAAAAGGTAGTTTACAGTATCAATTGTCCTAAAACTCAATTTAGTGCAATTACTAATCATTTATGACAATTTTACCCTCAAACTACATAAATTAAAGGCAAGATCTTAAGAGTCAAATTGAGCATAAAATCTAAAAATAAGAGCCAAGAAGTGTAATAAAAACCATGAAATTGTCACCAATTGATATAAGAAACTTCAGTTCAATCATAGACGAAGCATAACACTAGTGTCTTTCAAAGCTTCAATACCCAAGGTCTTATAAACAGAGGTCGGCATGACATTAATTGCTACACCTAAGTCAAGTAAGGCATGAGAAACAGTCGTTCTAGCTATGGTACAAGGGATAATGTAAGAACCTGGGTCTTTGCATTTAATGGGCAATTGTGGCTTAAATAAGATCTAGCACTCAACCCTAATTGGATTCTCTCACTATGCCTATACTTTCTCTTATTTGTGTATAGGTCTTTAAAGAATTTAGCATACTTAGGCATCTTTTTAATCAATTCAAGCAATGACAAATTTTGCTCAAGTTTGCCAAACATTTCAAACAATTCATCATTGTCTTTCTTGTCAACAATCTTTTTACTAACCAAGTAAGAATTTGCAAAAGGTAAGTCACGAATGTTTACCTCATCACCTTTGGAGTTGGAAGGTGATCCTTCCTCTATTGGTCTCTTTATGATAGTTGCTGCCTCTTCATCATTTTGTACGACTAGTTGTTTTCGAGACTTCTCTACTAGCTTCTTTTTTTGTAGGCTTTCAGATTGAATAGAAGCTTTCTTCTCAGCTTGGGAAGTTTCTTTAGTAGTGTTAGCAGGAGGAGACTCAACCTCCATTTCCTCATCAACTAGTTCTTCATCCTCTTCATTCTCTTTGAAACTCACCTTCTTAGTATCAATTTTTTTACCACTTCTTAATGTGATTGCATTCAAAGATTTTGGATTTATCAATGTGTTAGAGGGTATATAACCACTACTCTCTTTGCTTGTTGTTCACTCAAGTTGTTGGAGATTTGAGTAACAAAAGTGTTCAAGTTCTCATGCTTAGTCTCTATTTGCTCCAACTTAGAGAACACATTTTGTAGACACGAATCCATCTTATTCCCCATAGCATTCAACTTAGCATCAGTTTATGTCTTCTCATGATCTAATCTTGAATTAATCCCAGCAATGCCTTTCATTATCATAGCAAATTCATCACCTTTAGAAAAAGAAGATAATGTACCTTGATTAGACACCATTTGATTGGAAGAATTTCCTTGAGTGTTTCCTTGATCCCTACCCCATTTAAAATTTGGGTGATCTCTCCAACCTAGATTAAAGGTGATGGAGTAGGGATCCCTCTTTTGATACTGTCCATTATGATTTTGATAAAGGGCAGAAACTTCTTCATAACTGGCACAAATATTAGAGGCATGCATCATGGACCCAAGGTAGTCACAACTGGATACTATAGCTTGAGAATGACTCACTGAATTAACTTGCTTGGCCTTCATATTATTTCCCAAAATATTGAGTCTTTTCTCCACTCGGTGTCCCAAAGTAGAAATTTTAGCAAGAATATCTTAGAAAGAAGCTGAAGAGGTATTGTACACCCTCTTTGTGTCTCTCGATTTAAGGTCACTGGTAGCCATCTTTTGAAGCAGGTCCCATGAAGCATTGGGATTCAATTCTCTAAGTGAGCCATTTGTAGTGGCATCAATTGAAGGCTTATGACGTGGAAAAAGCCCTTCATAGAAAGAGTTGACCAAATCATTCTTTGAAATATTGTGGCGTAGACACTGGGCTAAAAATGTGATGAACCTTGTCCAATATTCATGCATGGATTCATTATCTCATTACACCACACTAGTTGTCTCCTTTTTTAGCCTTGAAGTCTTAGAAGCGGGAAAATATTCATCTAAAAATGTAGCTCCCCTTTACCGTAGGGTACACAACGGGATGCCCGGAGGTCATTCCGGTACATAACCTATGATAAGGGCGAGCTACTTTCGATCACTACATTCACTTCACATGACATCATATCAATATTCACTTATAAAGAATCAATAGAAAACCACAATATTTTAAAACCAACTTTTTCTTCATTTCACTGCATAAAATCGAAAGTCTACATTATGTCTTTCAACATTTTCTACATGTACATCAATAAAACCTAATACAAAAATACTACATGAAAGAGGAAAATATACACAATCTAACTTATCTATCCAAAAATACCAACTGACCGACCTTTGAGCCATGACTTCTCTTGCCAATCACAATCTACACGGTTGGTAGAGCCTCTCAATAGCTAGTCATCTCTCGGTCATGAAAAGACAACATTGCAATTTTGATGAGTTTTAAGAACTCAATGAGGTAACCATCATCGATGGTTCACTCAATTCATATATCATAACAATTCACATAACTTATTATCATATACTAAACTTTACATAAATTTCACATTATCACTTAAGCATAGGCATTTTATTTCAACAATATACTTAACAGTGTGTATATGAGCTGCTCATGAGACACTTTCCAATTATTATATTGTTGTGGCAGAGTGCCTAAACTGTCCCGTATCCATTTTGGATACTGGTCTCATTAATAATTGTCCCTTATCCATTTGGGGAATACAAGGCTCATTTTATATAGCGAGCCTTAGGCTCTTAATCACTTTTGATCTTGAGACTCATTTTCACTCGTTGAGCTTTTAGCTCTGATCGGTGGCTACTCTGGTCACAACTACCATTATCTAATTATGCATTCATGTATGGATTGCATGTACCACAATCACTCACATTATAAAACACTTAGGTTTTCACATTCGCATTCAAGTAGCACTTCAATATCTCAATCCGTAGTCACATTCATCGGACCTTATGTCCGGAATCCACAATTACACACATTCAATTATCATTCAAAACATAATTTAAGCAAACAAGTAATTAAGTGAGGCCATCTAGGTTACTCACTAGTTGCTTCCGAAGCTAATGCCTAGAAGATCCAGCAACGTCTGGGTGTTGACGTTCTAGTTGCTCCTCTATCACAAATAATACACACAATATCAAAATTTGCACAATCATAAGTATTCAATAATGCACATGTATGAAATGAATTATGTACAATGCATGTTCATGATAATACCGGATATTTATCCATCAATTTCATCACAAAAACAATATCATATCACAACTCATCTAACTATAATTTATGCTTAGATTTAAGCCTCACTAAACCATTAAAATCTCTATTCCTTTCTCATTGAGTCACTTCAGAAATGTTTTTTCCAAGTCACACTTTCAGGTCTACTGTTCAAATTCACTTAGAAAGCAAAACTGATATAATTTGGTCATATTTTCTTCTATAAAAGTGTCCCTCTATGTCTTATCTTTCCATTGACGCCAAAATCACTGAATTTGATTCAGTAATTTGGAAGATATAGCTCCAACATTATCAGGTTGCTCACATTCAATAACAATTTACTATATACAAATTCCACCCAGAAATTCAATATCTTAAAGAAAGAATTGAAATTCTACTTCTTGATATAATTTCTATGCCTATATCTCTAGTTTACTCCAAATAAAAATTCATCTTATTTAAAATCTTACAGATCAAGATATCATCAAAATACTAGAACATGTTTAGTAAAATATTCAGTTCATGCTCTTCCAACCTATACCTTGATTCAATCAATCTTTTTTAAATCAAAATAAAAAGATATAAATTTTTATGGAGAGATATAAGAATTTTTTATGAATCTAATGCTTTGAAAATCAGGTCATTCTGAGGTCGGGAGAAAAAGTTATGGTAAAAAGAGTAAAATATGTTCAGGTTGGGAGGAGGACCTATGGGTCGCGATCGCGACTTTCACCTGCTTCCTCCCTTTTCTCTTCTTCTTCAGAACTGTTTGGTAAAATAGGTATAAATTTTACTAAAAAAATAAATTAAGGTGGTTCAAAGACTGCTTTGAAGTGGAATTTTAGACCTACAACTTTCATGAAGACCTCAAAAATAAATTTTGCCTCTATAACGGTCAAATTTTCAAATCAATGCAACTGTCCCGAATGCTCATCCTATGTAACATCACAGACTTCTAAATATCATATCTCTACAATTTCCAGAAAATTCAGACTTCCAATTTTTTCAAAAACCCACATTTCAAATTTTTATTTCTAGTTTTTCTACTCCATTTACATCAAATTATTCACCATAAATTCATACTACAAAATATGCAAGTTTAATTAAAAAAACATCAAAAGCCAAAAATCCATATTCATCCTATTCATACTTTGTTACTTTTTTGCATTTTCAACTTTCATTCGTAATCACTATTCTTCCTCTCAACTTCCATTTAAACACTCATTCCTATCTCAAACCATCATTTTACAACTACCCTTCAACTTAAATACCACTTTTTTTATTGAAAACACCAACTCACGTAAACACACAGATATATATATATATTTATTTATTTATTTATTTATATATTTATATATATTCATGCACAGTGAAGAAAAACATGAAACAGAGTGTACCACCTTTTCATTCTTTGATTTTCTACACTCACTTCATACGCCATTTTATTGCTATTTCAAACTTCAAAATTCATTTCTGCATCACTAGTTCACTAAAATCCATCAAAACTAAAATAACATTTTATCCATATGTTCATTCCATTTTCATAATAGCCATGTATATATATACAAGAAAATTCCATGGTTATGCAGATGGCAATAATTCATCAAATTTATTTCATAAACCTATAACTCTAAAGGATTTATTCACTACTTGTTGAAAACTCCACAATCTTCAATTATTTCAAAGCCCTAAACTCCATGCAATTCACATACTCCATTAAGAAAATTGTTCAGTTTCAGTTTTTCTTAGGACAGATAAAACAAATAGCAATATGGGATAAGGAAAAAAAGCAAAGCAATCCCTTAGAAGGTGTTTGATGGAAAACTCTATGTATGGGAAGAATTTTAGAGACAGTTGCTATGAAAGAGATGGAAGCCTATCAAATAACACTAATCCCTTTTCAACTCTTAGATAACTCAACTTACTTTTAACAAATTACAAAAGCAACTTAACTAAGTGACACTTGTCACTTTCCTAATGCCTAAGTTCTAACTTAGTTTCTTTTGAAACTAACTCCATTTAGCTCTCCTCTTTACAATACAACTATCATCTTTACAATCCAATTATCCCCAATATTCTTTTGATTTCTTTTTCGTATTTTATTTTTTCTATTTTCCATAAAAATTTGATAATTTTCTATAATTTTCGAAAATAAATCCTAAAATCACCAAAATTAAAAATATCACAATTCCACTAACTCGTAAAATTTTCAATGTAAAAACATTCATAATTCTCAAAAATTCACAAATCAATACAATTATACCCGAAATCATTCATGAATGCATGTACACTTATTTTCATGTGCAAATAAATTCACTATTAATGTAGATGTGCATGGCATATTATGCATGAGCATGAAGAAGCATGTCTAAGCCTTTCCTAAATCACTCACATTTACTATTTTAACCGTCCCACAGGTATTGGGATGTTACAAAAAATGCTCCTTTCAACTGATCCCAGGTCAATGTGGTGAAATGTTGAGGTAGTGTGTAAAGCCACTCCTTGGCTTTTCCTTCTAATGTGAAGTGGAATGCTCTCCTCAATACATCTTCAAGATTTGTTATAGGTGGTTTCATGGATGAACACACCATATGCATAGTCTTCAAATGCCTATATGGATCATCACCTGCAAAGCCATGGAATCTAAGTAAGGAAGAAATTAATGCTCCTTTAATTTCGAAGTTCACATCATCAGTATAAAAGTCATAAGGACCATAATCAACATTGGAATTATTAATCTTCCTCATGCTTCTATTATCTTCAACATTATTCCCTAGGTTGTTCTCACCATGTCCATTATTCCCATTAGGCCAATTGTGTCCATTATTACCATTATCACCATCCATGGTATCATGCTCCAATTCAAAATCAATAGTAGACAATTATTCATAAGAGGTAGCTCTCTCACTAGGTTCTTGTTCACTAGATGATAAATTTGAATCTAGTGAAATATGCTCCTCCTCAACAGAAACTCGACTTGTCTTCTCTATTCTCCTCTCTCTTCTAATCTTTTTCACTAACCTCTCAAGTTCAAGATTTAACGGATTCAGAGGTAAAGCCCTATCACTCTTTGAAATAAATAGTAACAATAAGAATGAGGTGCAAAACTGACTTACACAACAAATAATTAAAGAATGTCAAAATTTTCACCAATATGCTTAAAGAAAATGTAAAATGCAAATGGAATGGACTATGCTATACCAATGCAAGTATGAGGTTGAACACATAAATCCCAATCAATGTTACTTGACACTTAGTTACTTAGAACCAATTTCTTGGTTCCCCGATAATGGCGCCAGTTGAAATAACCTTTTATCCAATGTCGCCTTGAGGTTACTTCAAAATTTAACCAAGGATTGCATATAGTGCAACCTCTGGTCGTTCTCTCTGAGGAACCAAAAATATGAAATTATGCTCCTAAGTAACTAAATGCAATGCAACCTGACCTATAAAATGGGGTTTGATTTGAACAATTACTGGTAAAGTTTGCAATGAATTGAAAAAAACACTAAGGACTTGTTTTTGGTATTTTAAAATTAAAATGACTGATATGAAATGATAGTAAGTGAATGGAATAAGAAGAAAAACGCAATTAAATAATAATAATAATAACAACCCTTCAATTTAACAGCGCAGGCAATCATCACTCAACAGATATTGGAGTTAAAACAAATGAATCAAGAGTTATAATCAAGCTTTTAATCTAGCAACTGAGCTACCTCAAATTGTTACAAAACCATTTTCCAAAATTCCAATCTACTAACTGCCACCAGAATAGTAAAATAGAATCAAGGATACTAAAACCAATGCTCGATTTTTACTCAGTAATTAAGAAAACAGAATTAACGCCAACAATAGATATAATGATCCAATAATTTAAGCCACCTTGAATAATCACCAGTTTCGCTAAAATCTCAATACAAAGTCTTGACCTAAAATAACGTAATGAAATTAAACTCAAAATTAGTGCAGTGTTAATTGCTAAACAATAATCCAGCCACAGAATCTTCTAATTCAAAAATATAGTCAATACACAATTCCAAATAATTAAATAGTTATCCTAAGACCTAGAAATCATTAGTTAATGGCTAGAAGATAAATGCAGTTTAAACTCCCCTATAAAAATCCTAGCTCCTGCCATCACCATTGAACCAACGGATTAGGATAAATTAGCCATGAAAATTTATTAGAGGTGCTGCTAATATTGAGCTTTAACAGTTAGCCATGGAAAGTGCAAATGATTCAGATTTGGTGGAGATGAAATTAAAAACCGAAATCTATATCCTCTTCTTTCTAGAACACGCACACATCTGCCTCTGTAGCTCACGGTATTATTTTCTCCTCCTCGGTGCCCAGACCATGCATGTCTCCACTGTAGCTAGAAGTGGCCATTTAACTCCCTAGTTTCTGGCCTATAGGTTACTGTCTAGTGTGCCCTCTAACTCTCTACAGCTCACGCCTTCCTGTTCACCTCACCACGCAATCCACTCTCTTCTCTTGCACAGATGTGGCCCTAGCCTCTCTCCATGTTCCAGACCACGCACGTCCTGGACAGAACTCACACTGGTCACCACTACACCTCTAGCATAACCCACGCGCACACCACTCTAGAGTTTTTCTTTTCGCCTTCCAGCACACTCACACATAACTGACCCACGTTAGATTGATCAAAGAAAATATTAGTGTAGCATATTCAAATTTCACTAAAGATGTAAGAAAAACAAGATTTCTTACATTTCTTTTACACATGGCCTCATGCTTTTATGTTTAGCAAAAGAAGACTCCATTAAGGTGTTAGTGGAATCTATGAAACAATTTAGTGTCATATTAGGTTTAAAAATTAACCTATAAAAGAGTTCATCTTTATTCCAAGGAAAGATCAAAACCAAGTAAGCTTCCTTTGCTGAATTGAAGCTGGAGAACCCTTTCGAGTATCTTGGAGTGTTAATAATAACCACTAAACTATAGATTGGTTGCCTCTCCTTGATGCAGTCTAGAAGACATTAAATTTATAGAATAACAAAACCTTATCATATACTGGAAGACTCCATATTATTATATCAACCCTCAACAACATTGATCATGTGCACTAGAGTTCCCACTTGTCTTTACACTATAGTATAATCAAGACCATAAAAAACTTCTTATAGACTGGTGATTCTAGTTTTCATTTATATGCTAAAATAAAATAGAATAAGGATTGTAACTTAAAGAGGAAGGAGGTTCGGGAATACATTCCATCAAAGATGTCAACATGTTACTTACTAAAAAGGTTTGGACATTGCTGGTGGATAAAGAATCCTTATAGGTAAAATTGATTAATAACCATTACCTATAAGGGGGTAAAATTTGGACCTTCCAATCACTAGCTAACTCCTTTTATACACTCCTACAAATGTTAAAACTAAAAAATTGCATCAAAACATTGGGAAGCTTATTGGCAATGGAAATGATATTTATCCTTAGGATGCTAATTGGCATAAGTTTGGGACATTCTTTAAGCTTCCTTACTTCCAACAACTTAAGCATAAACTATATGCTCATGCTAGATTCAAAGAAGTGGTGAGTGGAAGAGGATGGAGCTATCAGCTAAGAGGATGTAGTGAGATCATAACTAATGTACCTGATTACAATTCCAACCCAAATAGGCAAGACAATCTTCAAGAAAGCTAATGACTTTGGATAATTCAAAAATAAATCATATTTAGCATTTTTCAAAACCTCATCTACTAAATTAAAGTGGTTTAAGTTAGTATGGGATCAATTTTGTATTCCTAATCCAATTTAATATTATGTGTGGAGTCAAAGGAAAACTACCAACAAAGGATAGGATTAAAGAGGTTGAGATGAAAAAATCTATTGTTATACAACTTAGAGCAAGAATCGCTAAGCCGCCTCTTTTTTACTTGTTAAAGCATAAAATTATCTAGGAATAAACCTTAAGTTGGAGCAACTTCATTTGTCCTAAAATCAACCTAGACGACAACATTATTTGGGCATGATCTTTTAAATTCCCACAAGAAGCTCTTCTACATGACACTTAGTAGTTGTGTATACAAAATTTAAAGGGAAAGGAATAATAGAACATTTTAGCTAATTCAATAAGAGATACATGGAATGATAAGGGACTAAGAAATTGAATAAAGGAATTGTTATAGGGAAAATCAACTCCTTAAAGCATTTCCTTAAACTCTTCAAAGTTTGGAACATTAAAAGTGAGATAAAGTGATATGTCGCACAATAATTGAGTAAGGAAAGGTAAAGTAACAATGGGTTTTCTCTTAGCTATGCCCATGCTTGATGCTATGGTATATTTCTATTGCTTCTTCAGTAAATAATTTTTGGCACCAATGTTGATTCTTTAAGTTACAACTATGATCTAAGCCTTGCTGTCAAATGGACTGTTAGTCTTTGTTTGTACCATACACTCCTCCCTTTCACTTGTACAAAGGATTGTGTAAATATATTTCTTTCATACATTTCAAAAGCAAAGATTCTCCATATACATTAAGCACTGATAAATAACACCATTAATGGTTAAAAAAGATGAGATAATGCAATGGTTTGGGAAATCATTCATTAGGTAGAGTACAATGGAATATCACAAAAAGAAGCACTACGTATGTTTCATTTTTAAATCTCTTTTCTTAAAAGCATTTCTAAAGTTAGAAACTAAAGAAAAAGATCCAAAATTTTTCACTTATATGTGTTGGACCAATGGTGGTTGACAAATTAAATCCCACTTATGTTTTGATAATAATAAAATGTATAGAATTGGTT
>JANSVA010113431.1:0-10119 GCA_025504915.1 Erythroxylum reticulatum
AATATCAATATTGTAGACACCTATATCTTATTTTACTCTAACCATTCATCATCCACAATTATAGCTCAAAACTCAAAGTTAAAGAAGTTATCATATAACAAATATCATGTAGAATTCATCATAAAAACATAATCACTCAAATGCATCATACTTGACAATTCCAAGATGCAATGCACAACAAATGGATTGAGAGCTCCGTAGAGCGAAATGACGAAACCAAAGTTTACACCATGAACAAAATGAGTCCATTCTTTGGATCTCATATGCCACAAGCGGGCAGCCAGAGATGGCTATAGGTCAACATGCACGTGACTATCAAAACGGTTTCTCTCTTGCCCAAACACAAGCAATTTTATACTTAATTCAATCAATCGCAAATTCATATTCTCATGCTTCTTTTACTTTTTCTTCTTTTCATTTATACAAATTGCCATGACATATTCTAAGGCATAACACGATCATAAGCACAATTCAATTATATCAAAATGTCATCCATCTTTCAATGCATGACATAAAACACATCATAATGCACTTTTCACGTTATAGCAATTCACAACTTAGCAATTCAAGCATATACACACACACATAGGCACATTGCCCATTTACACAATAACCATAAACACATTACCCAGCTAATTGGCTTGCAAAAATCCAAGTCAAGCTTGCCTTTTCTCTTGCTCTTAGATAGGGTTCTCTTAGTTTCCTAAAATAAACCAATTTCCCATTCAATCCAAATTTAATGAAATTCATAAAGCTTCAAAATCACAAAAGGGTAAAAATCAAGCTTGAACTAACCTACCCATAGTTTGTCTAGGTTGGTAAAACCAAAGCCCTAGCTTAGAAACACTAAAATCAAATTGGTCTCTTAAATCATCTTCTTCCAACTTAAACCCTTCATTCTCAACATAAAACATCTTTCTCTCTCTAACTCCTTCTCTAACAAAGTAGAAGAAAAAAAAGAAGCTTACCTTGAACAAATCTTCTTCCTTCTTCTTTCTCCCACATGTTATTTCTTCTCCCTTAGCTTCTCTCATGATTCTCTCCTTTTTCTCTTCTTCTATTTCCCGTTTTCTTCTTCTCTCTTTGGCTTCTCACGAGTCTCTTCTTCCCTTCATTAACTCAAGACGCATTTTATTCTTGTTTTTCCCATTTTGCCCTTCATTTATTTAGTTCTTCCAATTTTATTCTCCATTTATTTCATCTACTAAGTCCTTAATTCTCTTTGACACAATATTAATTCTATCTTAATTCTAATATTTCCATCTAATTTCTAATCTCTATTTATGCCCACTAAATTGATGACTCAATTCTAAAAATAAAATAAAATAAACAAACAAATCATAAATGAATAATTAAACAAATAATAAGTAATTTAGAAATATTTTGGGGTCAAACAACTCTCCTCTTTTAAAAGAATTTCTCCTTGAAATTCTTACCTAAGTCATTGAAGAGATATAGATACTTTTCCTTTATTGCTTCCAAAGGCTCCCATGTTGCCTCGTCTCTTGCATGGTTCTTCCATAAGACTTTAGCCAGCTTTACAATCTTGTTTCTCAAAACCTTTTCCTTCAAATCTAGGATCTCCACTGGTTGCTCCTCATATTTCAAATCCTCCCTTAATTGGACCTCTGAAGGTTGAACTATGTGTGAAGGATCTAATTGGTACTTCCTCAACATCGATACATGGAAAACATTGTGAATCTCAGATAATTCCTATAGCAAGGCTAACTTGTAGGTTACAAGCCCAATCTTCTCAATGATCTCATAAGGGCCTATTTATCTTGGACTAAGCTTGCCTTTCTTATCAAATCTCAAAACTCCTTTACATGGAGAGGCTCTAAGAAATACTTTGTCCTTAACTTCAAATTCCTTCTCCCTTTTATGTGCATCCGCATAACTTTTCTTCCTATCTTAAGCTACTTTGAGTCGCTCTTTCACCAATTTAATCTTATCAACTGTGACTTGCACCAACTCAGACCCTAAAAGACTCCTTTCACCTTCCTAATCCTAACAAATAGGAGTTTTACACCTCCTACCATAGAAAGCTTCATAAGATGCCATTTGCATTCCTGAGTGGTAGGAATTATTATAGGTGAATTCAATTAAAGGTTGATGATCATCCTATGGTCCTTTGAAATACATAACACAAGCTCTCAACATTGGCTCCAATGTTTGGATCGTTCTCTCCGATTGTCCATCAGTTTGTGGATGGAAAGCTATGCTAAAATGTAACTTTATTCCTAAAGTCTCTTGTAAACTTTTCTTGAACCTGGAGGTAAACCTGGGGCCTCTATCCGAGACTATCGAATTTAGAATCCCATGTAGTCTAATTATTTCATCCACATATTTCTTGGCCAAAGCATTCAAAGAATCTACTTGTCTAATTAGCAAGAAAGGTGCTGGCTTGGTTAGCTTATCAACAATCACATATATTGCATTATGCTTCATGCTAGTTCTTGGCAATCCTCTCAAGAAATCCATCGTATTCTTCTCCCATTTCCGTTCAGAAATAGACAAAGATTTAAACTTTCGATATGGACTTGATGTTTTGCTTTAACTTGCTAACATAATAAGTATTTTCTAGCATATTCTACAACATCTTTCTTCCTTCCTCTTTACCAAAAGTGCTCTTTTAAATCTTGGTGCATTCTCATACTCCCCGAGTGCATTGCATAGGGAGCATTATGTGCCTCATCGAGAATCTCTTCCTTCAACTTTAACATGTTCGGAATACACAATCTATTACCTATCCCCATCAATCCATCTCCTCTTATATCTATTTCAGAGGGTTTATCATTTTTAATCTTTTCTCTAATCTTGCTCAAATGCTCATCTTGCTCCTGCAATTCCTTAATCTTCTTATTCAACACTAGCCTTGCTCTAAAATTAACCAATACATAATCGGATTCAGCTTCTCTCAATGTCACCATGAGTTTGCCTAATTCCTTCAATAAAGGAAGATACACTATCTCCACATGTGCCATAGTCGATTTTCTACTCAGTGCATCTGCTACTACATTGGCTTTCACCAGGTGGTAGTCCATCATCAAGTCATAATCCTTAAGTAGCTCTAACCATCTTCTTTGTCTCAAATTCAACTCTTTCTAGCTCATCAGATACTTAAGACTCTTGTGGTCTGTAAACACCCTGGTGGTGACTCCAAATAAGTAGTGTCTCCATATTTTCAACGCAAAGATTATAGCAGCTAACTCCAAGTCATGCGAAGGATAATTCATCTCATAAGGTTTCAATTGCCTAGAAGCATAGGGAATCACTTTACCTCCTTGCATCAACAGACACCCTAATCCCTTCGTCGAGGCATCACTATACACTATATACCCATCACTACTGGAAGGAAAAGTCAAAATCAGTGCAGTTGTGAGCCTATTCTTCAATTCCTCAAAACTATTCTGGAACTCCTCTATCCACACAAACTTCTAATTCTTCCTTATCAATTTAGCAAGTGGGGCTGCTATCATGGAAAAGCCCTCTACAAATCTTCTGTAATAACCAGTTATACCTAAGAAACTCCTCACTTCTGCTATATTCTTAGTTGCTTCTCATTTCACAACTACCGCTATTTTCATCAGATCCACATGCACTCCTTGTTCTGAAATTACATGCCTAAGAAACACCATTTCCCTTATCCAAAATTTACATTTATAGAATTTGGCATACAACTCCTTCTTCCTCAATATCTCTAAGGTAACCCTCAAATACTCCTCATGCTCTTTGTCACTCTTGGACTAAACCAATATGTCATCAATAAAGACTATGACAAATCAGTCTAAAAAAGACTTGAAGACTCTATTCATTAAATCCATGAAGGCTACAGGGGCATTCGTTAATCCAAAGGGAATAACCAAGAACTCAAAATGCCCATACCGCATTCTAAAAGTAGTTTTTGACACATTAGACTCCTTTATCCTTAATTGATGGTAACCTAATCTCAAATCTATCTTAGAAAAGACCTTACCCCTTGCAATTTATCAAACATATCATCTATGTATAGAAGCGGATATCAATTATTGATAGTGACATGATTGAGCTTCCAGTAGTCCACACATATTCTCAATGATCTATCTTTCTTCTTCATAGAAAGGATCGGAGCTTCCCAAGGCGAAGAGCTAGGTCTAATATACCCTTTCTCCAATAACTCTCCCAATTGTTCCTTAAGCTCCTTCAATTCCACCGGAGCCATTCTATAAGATGAAATTGAGATCGACACAGTACTTGGAAGAAGTTCAATAGGAAACTCAATTTCCCTAGGCAGTGGTAGTCCTAGTAATTCCTCTAGAAAGACATCTAGGAATTCTATAACCATAAGAATATCTTCTAACCTTCCTCCATCAACCTTTGTGTCTACCACATAAGCCAAGAATGCTTCACATCCCTTCCTCATCATTCTCTCGGCTATCAAAGATGAAATAATTCTAGGCGGACTTGCTTTCCTGTCCCTCATAAACATTACCATTCTACCTTCATCTAATTCAAACTCCACTGTCTTCTGTTTGCAATCCAGATGGGCATTATACTTTTCTAACGTATCCATGCCCAGTATTAGATCTAATCCCCCAATCTTCAATGGCATTAGGTCCACTAATAAGTGTTCCCTACTAATACATACTTTACAATCTTTATAGACTTGACTAATAATAATATATTGACTGATTGGAGTACTAACCATCAAAGGAGTATCCAATGGGCTCAAAATTTTACCATGCACAGTTCCACTTGATGAAACAAAGGAATGGGTAGACCTCGGATCAATCAAAGCAATAACATCATTATTAAATAATTTAATCGTACCAGTCACAACTTTCGAAGCAATTTTTGCGTCCTCCCTCTTTATGGCAAACACTCTAGCTAGTGCTTGCCCCCTGGGTCTCATTGAAAGATTCACTTTCTTAACTGCATCGAACCTACCCACTTTAGTTGTAGTCTTATGTCCCCCAATCTCATCCCTTTTTTAAACTTACATATGAGTTCCTTCTCTTTTTACATACTGTGGGCACTCCCTAGCCATGTGCCCTTTCTCTCCACAGTTGAAACAAACTCCCGTCAACCGATAATATCCACCTTTATGAAACTTTCTACAGTGATCGCATTTGGGAATGGGTGGCTTATCCCCATCTCCCTTTTTGCTGTCTCCAACCATTGAGGCTTGATGAGAAGCAGATCTCACCTGTTTAGACCTGCTTGCATCACTGCTCCTCTCCTCAGACTATGTAGGAAACATTTTGGCACTCCTCTCTAATATAAGAGTACCACCTCCTCTCTTGAATTGCTCTCTTCTTTTCCTCTTTTTGTTCACTGCACTCTTGATATTCTCCACATTCTCAACTCTTAGTGCTGCTTTAACTAGTTATTGAAAATCACAAAAATTTTGTGCCACCACTTTTTCGCTGAAGGATAGATGTAATCCCGATTCAAACCTATGGCACTTAGTTGCCTTACTGATCATCTCAGCTGCATACTGGGACGGTTGTGTAAATTGGCACTCATACTCACTTACTGTCACCTCCATCTAGGTGAGACTCAAAAATTCTCTCTGCTTTTGTTGAATATAAACCTCAGAAAAATATTTCTTCTTATAGGTAGCTATGAAGTCCTTCCATGCCAACACTAACAGTTTCATCTGACTCCTTAGGACACCTTCCCACCAATGCAAAGCGTCTCTTTATAATAAACTTGTAGCATTCACAACTTTCTCATCATCCTCACAATCCATCTACTCCAATATCCTTTAGGTCTTCCTTAACCAGGTCTCAACTTTCTCGGGATCAATGGTTCCATAAAAGTCCACTGCCCTATACTTCCTCAGTTTATCATACTGCTTCCCCTTCTTAACTGAGGCTAGAGAAGAAGTCTGTGACATTTGGCCCATGGCTTGCATAAACGACTGAGTAAATGCTTGGAACAACCTAGGGTCTAATGGAGTAGGCACTTACTCCAGCGGAAGAGGAGACTCCCCCTTCTGTGATCAAGAGGGCCCACTACTATGCCCTATAGAAGCCTCAACATCTCCTGAGGCTCTAGACTCGTCTGCACTCTCCTCTCTTGGGGGAGAGTTAGGTGCAATAGATCCTTGCAAAACTTCTTGTGTCCTTCTACGAGGTGACATCTTACTCCTTCAATGAAAAAACACTAATGATTAGCTTACGTTTCATTTTAACCTTATTTCCTACATGTATGCATAATATGCTTGTCACTTAATGCAATTAATCAATTCACAATGCAAACAATTTATTACACATGATAACAATTATACCACTATGTATTCTAAGCCTAGGAATCCTTAAAAGAAAACCTTAACTCTGATACCACAAGATATTGGATCCCGTTTTCGGAGCCCAATAATTCGAAATCATAAGACGTGAGCATATTAGCCTGTAAGGTCATTTCCATGGAATCTCCCTACCCAACACCAGTTCATCATCATTGTTATAATATCCCAGAAGTTTCCTATTTGATCAATATAGATCAGGATATGATTAAAGAGCCCAATTATGTTCATAACTAGGTCGGTCTCCTTCAACCGATTCCCCACACTTTCTTTCCGTCAATCTTTTTCAAATCAACACCAAGGGATGCTAATTTTTATGGAGAGATAAAAAAATGTGTTAGGAATCTATTGGTTCAAGAATCACTTCATTTGGAGGTCGGATTAAGATTGTTCTAGGATAATTTCTTAGAGCACTTTGAGATCTATAACGTTTATGAAGACCCTAAAGAGAGATTTTGCCATCTAGAAGGTTAAAATTGCAAAATTTCAAAAGTATACATTGTATGTCCTTTAAATGGACATGCACCTTCACCTAGTGGACACACACGATCTGGGGTGTCTTCCAGGACCGCGAAGGTGCATTTAATAGATTTGGAAAAGTCCATCTAACGGAAATTGGTGAAATCTAAGCCCCTCTAAAGCCTTCCCAATCGTTCCTACCTCCATTTTAACCTCACATTCACTCAGAATCTTCCCAAATTCAACTCTTCTAGTACAATATCACTTCATATCAACTCAACTACCAAGTTAATTTCATTAAACTCTCTAATCTCTACTCATATGATTCATCACATGCAACAATTCTCATCATTTACTATAGTTGTTCTGTATATACATCCTATGCAGCATCACCAATATATAATGATCATATCTTTTAACTCCGATATCCAAAAATTTCATAATTTATATTATTGGAAAGATAGAAAGATAATCTACAACTTCCAAGAAGACAAATTTGACTAATTCGGTCTAGATTAATACATTTTTTTTCTTTAAGTCAGAACACAATTTCTACACCTATGAAAAGATTGAAAATGTAATGTAAAGACTTGGAAAGTCATGAGAATAACCTAATGTATATATATTTCATTAACATCAAAATATAATGGTTTACAAAGCTTTAATTACATCTCAGCATACACATCAATAACTTAATACAATTGCAAGTGGATGCTCAATGTTTGGTATGCTTAATAAGTTATCCAAAAGTGATCGAACTAACTTAGTACAAAAGCTAACTATCTTGGAGTTTGTCCCAATGCCTTGTAAGGATCAATGATCTTCTTGTTCTGCACCTGAGGAGGAAATAGTGGGTTGAGTAACAAAGCTCAGTGGCTAATATGTTTATAGCCATTGGCAACAAGCCACACAATCAGACACACATACACACACACACATATATATATGTTTAAATATCAATATTGTAGACACCTATATCTCATTTTACTCTAACCATTCATCATCCATAATTATAGCTTAAAACTCAAAGTTAAAGAAGCTACCATATAACACATATCATGTAGAGTTCATTATAAAAACATAATCACTCAAATGCATCATACTTGACAATTCCAAGATGCAATGCACAACAAATGGCTCGAGAGTTCCATGGAATAAAATGGCAAAACTGAAGTTTCCACCATAAATAAAATGATTCCATTATTCAGATATCATATTCCACAAGTGAGCAGCCGGGAGAAGGCTATAGGTCAACGTGCATGTGACTAACAAAACGGTTTCTCGCTTGCTCAAACACAAGCAATTTTATGATCAATTCAATGATGCAATGCACAAACAAATGGCTCGTTTTATTCACGGTGTAAACTTTGATTTCTCTGTTTCGTTCCACTGAACTCTCGAGCTATTTGTTTGTGCATTGCATCATTGAATTGTCAATTTTGTTGCATAACTTGAGTGTTCTATAGTGATGGTTAAATGTACTTTGTTATGTTGAGGTGAGGACATTTTTTAACTGTAATTTTTGAGCAAAAAGATCATGAAATTGATTGAGAATTTGAGAATAAGGCATTTTATAAATTCATTATGACTTTTATAAGACAAATGAACATTTCAACGATTTTGCTTATTCTTTGCTATAAACTTGTTACCCAAGAGCTTTCAAGCTCACCCCCTTTTATCTCATCTTCAGGTAATAGTTAAGAAACCAAGTGATCAAGAGCCTAAGGGCATTTCTCCAAATTTGCTTATTTTTGTATTTTGAGTTGATTTTGGGAAAGCAACAAGTTTGTTTATTCAAGGACCTTATGTAATTTGAAATTTTGAGACGATGATGTAATTTGGCTTGAAATGCCACTAAAGAATTATAAAACTTTATTCTTTGATATTAATGAAATGTGAATGGTGCATGGATTATGTGAGTTGAAATTAGATATACGTAAAAAAGCAATCAACTAGAGTTGATGATTTTGGAACATAAATTGTTGATATATATATATATATATGTATACATAACCGAGATACTATGGAAAGGAAGATAGGAATTATAACTAATCAGATGTAGTTGAAGGTGATGAGAAAAATGAGTTGAGATTTGAGAGTTTAATGACAGTTGTGGTATCAGAGTAAGAGTTGGGTTCCAAAATCGGCGCCCAACAGTTGTGGTATCAGATCCCAAAATTAGGATCTTAGATGGGCATTTTTGGAAATATGTATCAAGTTATATGTATTTTGACATGTTCTAGTATGCAACAACAACTAATGCTTAGTCAAGACGCATATGTATGAGTTACACGCATGAGTAATTGTTAAGAGTTTGACTTGATAAAAATAGTAAGAAGAGAATG
Organism: Erythroxylum reticulatum; assembly: GCA_025504915.1. NCBI lineage: Eukaryota > Viridiplantae > Streptophyta > Magnoliopsida > Malpighiales > Erythroxylaceae > Erythroxylum > Erythroxylum reticulatum. The sequence goes on from JANSVA010113431.1 coordinate 9,091, forward strand.
ATGATCTAACAGAATGTGAGGGAATGAAAGTTTGTGGATATTTAGAAATAATAAATATTATGTAGTCCGATATGATTGACATAGATTCAGTATTTATGATTATGTTAGTGAATATGGTGATGAAATTTTATTGTGGATATGTACTTGAATTGATAAGGATGTGAATACGTTATCATGGATTGTTTGAGGAAAATAGGGAGAGAAGTAGAAATGATGAGATTAAAATGTACAAGTAGAATGTAAGGAAAACATAAATTGTTATGATCTTAAGAAGATGAAATTGGAACCGAAGTGGTTGTTTGATAAATATGACCAGAGTTATGATCCTTCATAAGAATGTGTTAGTGGAATTAAGATCAAAATTTTATGATGATTATACATTTATAATTTTGAATCAATGGCGAATATGCATATGTAAGATGCAATAAAGGATAACTGGAAGATGAGATGAGTGATAGAGACATATATAGAAGTTTAAAAAGTTAAGTTCAATTATTATTATGAGTACCTATCTAATAATGGGATCATCATAACAAGTGAGAATATTGAGCACATATGTATTATATGTGTGAAGATGATATAAGAAGCACTCTATCACTTAGTAGATATTTGTTATTCAGAGTTCCCATAGTTTAAAGTCTAAGAGGAACTAGAGTAACACATAAAGGTGCTTATAATGATCAATCAGGGATAGATTGAGATTGGTGATGATGTTACAATGAGTAATGAATTCGAAGAAAAAGAGAAGAATATCATATAGGATTAATGGAGATCAAAGTATCAATTGTGTAAGATATAAATTGGTGAATTAAGGGGGATAAATGTGGACAAAATGGGATGATTTGATGATGCACATTTAAGCATATATGACGGTAATTATGTCTACTACTTCATTGAGTTTTGGTAATTAGAACATTATGATCTTGTAGGAACGATAGAAATTGGTCCTCTAGAGGTATTAAGGATAGCTGATAAAGTGATGATGATAACAAATGATTGATAAAGATTGCATAAATAGTATTGATGATA
>JANSVA010113519.1:0-10117 GCA_025504915.1 Erythroxylum reticulatum
GATTTATTCAACACTTAAAAATGATCACCTTATGTAAGAAGCAAGGCAAAGGCCAATGACATAACTAGCATTGTTCGACAAAATATAAATAGTTTCTTATTGATAGTGCAAGCTAGAGGAGAGGAGAGGAGAGGAGAGGAGAGGAGAGGAGAATGTGAATTGTTTTCTAAAATATTCTAAGAATAATATAATACAAGAAAAGAAAGTTGTCTTAGTGATAAAGATGTCAATGTCACAACGACATGTTTATATAAATGCAAGAACAAAATCTAAGACTTTTTTTTTCATGTTATGGAACAAGATGATGAAGGGGAAATTAATATATTATAAGTTGATACTCAATACGAGGAGTTTATCAAATATAATAAGTTTTGACAGTACTTATCTTATGAACAAGTATGACATGCCATCGCACTTGTATGGCCAGTCTATTTGATGAGATGTACCCTAATATCTAATGAAGAAAGTGAATCTTCTTATTGTATTTTTCAAAATTTTAAAAGTAATAATCGTGCACTTGCTAATTTTCTCACCGACTAATGCCAGAACAAAAAATTTAAATGAGGTTATGCCAAACACAAGGTCATATGATATTATGCGAAGTAAAAGACGTAGAAGTTTTACATGTCACTTCTTATAAGTGGTTTGTAATACATTTAGTAAAGCTAAATTGGTTAGTGGATTAAAAATGGTCACTAAATATAAATCGGAGTTAAACTCTTAGATTTTAAACATATTTTTAAGGACAGATATGGGAACCAACTGACACTAAAACTTATTTTTATAAGTTGGAGTGTCCTCCACTCAAAAAAAGTATGAAATGAATGTTTATTTTGAAGAGTATATACGATATACAATAAATTCTTAAACATTTTGTAAAACTATATGATAGAAAGTTGTAAGATACTTAAAATTAGAAAAGAGGCTAAAGCTTGTTTTGATAATAAGATAGATAGTCATGATTTTGAGAAACAATTCAACAAGCATGTATGAATGGAGTGTTTGAGTTCGTCCAAAAAGAGTTTTCTTAAAAAAAAGCTTGTTATTGTTTGTCTTAGTCCAAAAAGAGTTTTTTTTTAAAAGCATGTTATTGTTTGATGCTATCAAAGAAATTAGGAATAATGATATTAGACATAACGGTCTATAAAAATGTATACTGACATATATTCTAATTAGTGAGAGGACTTACTTGTGTTGAGTTCTTATTTCTATAAAAAAGTTTAATACTTATAATTTTGACATGAAAATTATTATAAGTGTTAATAATAATCTAATGCAATGTTGATAATAATTTGCAAAAATTTTCATGAGAAAATTATTTTTATAATTTTATCAATCTTGAAATTTTAAAAATTAAAAAATAAGTCCAAATATCCCTAAATTTTGTAGGGCACCTTTAAAAAATGTTTCAAACATAACGATAAAATATACTTGAACTTTTTAAAGTTAGATTATTAACTTTATAGTGAGATGTATAAATATATATTTTCAAAAGGTATAATATATAATATTACAAAATAAAAGTTAAGATAGATTTGATAAATTGTTTTCAAAGTTAGAATATTTGAAATAACATACCCTTAAAAATCACTTTAGTAAGATCATATATAATTGTAAGCAATTCAAGTGAAAAGAAATATTATGTTTTTATACATTTCTCGTATAAAATAAAAAGGAGATGTGTATAAAATTGTTGACAAGTATGTTATAAGATGGGGGAAGAAAAACCTTAAAATGTTGCATTGTAAAGTTTATGTTAGATTAAAAATTATTAAAATGATTAGTGATATAACTAAATAAGAGCTTAATGAAGAATTTCTTCTAAAAGCAAAGAATATGTTAAATGAACCTTAGAGGGTAAAGCTAGGTCCAAAAAGGGATGGAGTTTCTAAAAGCCTTGCACAATACATCTCACTAGCTATCGTCTATTGCTACCTAGGTTCTGCACACTTGAATAAGTGAAAGGCATTTAGAATAAGCTTACATTAGAGACTCGTTTAAAGTAGACATATGGACAAGCTTGGCATTCTTCTAAAGCATAATAGTTTACTTTAGAAACTTTGCATTGCCTCTACTCAAAGGGAGATTAGAACCAATATTCTAAAGATAAAAGATTCCATGAAAGGGTTAAAGATAAATTAAGGAGTATAGTGGAATTCTTAAGTGTGAGGACCTCCCTAATCCATTGAAGCATGCTCCTCTTAAAGGATTTGGAGTTTATAAGACTATTAAAGTAGAGCTTATTGTTTCTTTCCTTCCATGTAAAGTATATAAGGTAGTTGAAAATGAATATAAACATCTTGGTCTCATGCTTGCTTATAAACTTAAGTTATGATGCCTAATCTATGATATGCTACCATTAATTGCAAATACAACTAATCCCACAAATTTTTAGTATGGAAAACCAAATGTTTTCTATAAAGAAACAATTAAATAACAGATGATAAAAACTTTCAGGTTGTCGATTGCAAAGTAAGTAGGTCTGATTATTAAATGAGTCTTATAAAAGTTTGTCTTTAATGCATAGATGTTGTTTAATTGCAAACCATATGATGAAGCAGGCTTTAATTACATTGAAGTTATACCAAGCAAGTTTGTTCCATCCAATTATAAGCTTATCCTCAGTGAATATCTCTTAAAAGGATCTATTATTAAAGTCCCCATAGATATGATTGGTCTAAATGACCCCATCTTGGATACTTGGATCATGTTAATATAAAAGCATATTATTAGTAATAATGGAGTAGTTTGATTCTTAATTGTGGGGCCATGACAATAAGCAAGCATTAATGAGTAAATGAACTCTAAAATTAGCAAGGAATCTATTCATTATATTAGCATTAGTAGGAAGCATTTATAAAGGACCTAGTGGATGCCATTTATCATACCAAAGGCAATTGTTTGTTCCATTACCTATAATAAATTTGATATGTTCTACGAACTTACTTCTTAAATTGAGCATATATTAAAGAGATTAAGAGATGTTAGGATTAGAAGTTACCATTTTGAGTCTCTTTTCTTTTAAGACGTGGATGTGTGACCACCTAACGTATGGTGACCCTTTGCCCATAAATGGCGTCCATTAGTTTTTTACTAGAAGTACTTTGTTCATAATTAGAGTAACTTCAATCATAATCCCCTTTAAGTTTTAGGCAAAAAACAACTTTCAATCCTAATCCCCTTTGAGGTTTAGGAAAAAATATTTCCAACCACTTAATCTTTTCCTTTAAAGACCACTCTAAAGGAAGTTATTTAGTAATATTTCAATATCCTTAGTATTTTTACTTAAGAAAAATAGCTTATTGCACCAAAATACTTGTAAGCTTGAGAGAACTGATTTGGATAACTATGATCTACCTAGAAAATGATAGGAATTTATTACACCAACTACCTTTTTTTGGTTTATGGAATCAAAGTGAGTTTGAAAATTAGGTAATTTATTCTAGAACTTAAATGGCAATTCATAAGTATTTAAAAGAATGATGCACACTTTTGAAGCCAAAAAATTTAGTGACTTCATCACCAAACAATTTAAGGCTTGCAGAGACAATGATGCTACAACAATTCAAGTATTTTAGATATAGCAATGCCACTTTTCTTTTATGAAGAGCACTAAAATGGATTGGAATTTGTTAAGAGCATTTAGTATGAGCTCAATGGAGTCTAGTTTGATCTATACAACAATAAGATGTCATCTACAAAAGAGAGATTAAAAAGTTTATTTTTCATACATATAAAGTGGTATTGAAATTGCTTGGAGTTAGTAATTATGTTCTTTTAATCATTCTTAAGAGAGCTTTCATACATGAGTTAAAAATATAAGGGGATAGGGGATTCCCTTATCTCAATCCCCTAGTCATCTTGATGATTATTGAGGGTTCCCTACTAATGAGACTATTTAAAGAAGCTGTGGTGACATATTAGCAAATTTACCTAATGAACTTAAGGGGAAATCCATAAGCAATGAGAATTTCAAATAGAAAGCTCCATTCCACTTAATCAAAAGCTTGAATAAAGTCAATTTTGAGAGCACATCTTTTAATCATACTATCCCTATGATAATTCTTGAACAATTTTTGAGTAATAAGAATATTGTCACCAGTACTTATTCTATTATTAAAAGAACATTGGCAAGGATTAGTTAGAGATGGAAAGATAGACTTAAGTCTTGAAGAAATCATCTTATAAATGATTTTATAGATGACATTATAGTAAAAAATAGGTCTAAAATATAGAAGCATATAATGGTTGGGATTTTAAAGAATAAGGGAGATGAAAGTCCTATTAATCTCTTTAAAAAGCTTAATTGATGAAAAGAGCTCCATCACTAATTTGATGACCTTATCTCTTATTAAGTTATATGATTTTTAAAAGAAACATGCATTGAAACTGTTAGGGCTTGGGTCTTTGTTAACCCTAAACTAAAAAGAGCTTCCTTTACCTTATATATTTAGAATAGAGCAATGAGTGAGGATGCTTGTTATTTAGATGCTCCATTTTAAGTGAAACATTTTAACCAGTTCTTTATATCATTAGAGCCTTTAAAAGTCCTTAGTGTGTTAATGAAATATTGAAAAGTAAGATCTTAGAGTTTGTCTTGTTTACACTTATAAACCTTTTTTGTATTTTAATGCATAATATTTTATTAGTGTTTCCTAATAGTGATTAAGCTATAAATGAACCAAAAATTCTTATCCCCCTCCTTTAACCATTTGATTCTTAATCTTTTTTTTATAAAAAGGAATTATGGTTGTTAAATGCATTGGTGTAGTCTTCTAAAGCATTCTTTTCCTCCAAATGAGTTGAGCATCCTCAACCTTAGTAGAGAGAGTCTGATAGTTATTAAGTTTTTCCATTGCTACTATAAGGGTATCTAGTGTATTACTTCAATTTTTTTAATGATCTTAAGTTCTTAGTAATAGCTTTAAGCGTAATATTTAAAAGACTAAAAACCATTCACCTATTTGGTCATACCTTTGATGATAACATCATTGAATTTGGGGTGACTCATTAAATAGTTAATGAATTTCTTCTTTTGAAAGTAAGCTTGTTAAAAGTGACTTCGAAGGGTGAGTGGCTATCTTAGGCATAGAAATTTACATAGGTTATTGGAGAAAGTTAAGCTCCAATCCCTATTAATAAGAGCTCTAACTTTTTCTAGGCATCATATTACCATCTTTTTTGTTAGACCATATGAATTAGTGTCTAGTATATCTTAAGTCTTCTAGGATTAAGTTAAGAAGACCTTTCTTAAGGTTTTCTATTTCGAGCATTTAAAACAAGTACCCATCAACCTTATAGGAGAAGAGGATATTATTGAAATCCCCAATTACAAGCCAAGTCTTTTAAATCAAGCAAATGAGGTCCATAATGTCCTTTTAAAGAGCTTGTCTTTAAGAAGCTAGGTTATAAGAATAAACAAATGTGATCTTAGCAAAAATGTTAAGTTACAACAGAATGATGGAGATATGGAGGAATTGTTCTAAGAATCTGTAATTATCAATTTTAACACAAGAAGGTTCCAAAGCTACAATGATTCTTCCGTTATAGTGTCATTAGTGGTTAGAGAACACTTTCTAATTGCTATGAATAAACCATAAACCTTACTAGAAAGTATTAGCTTTTATTTTGGTCTCCAAAAGGCCAAACAAAATGATTGTTTTAGAGTAAAATTAGGTCAAAAAGATTTGATTGTTTATTAGGGTTATGTAACCCTCTAATATTCAAAATAAGGACATTAAAGAGGGAGTTTTACACCTAATTTTTCCTCCTATTAGAGGTTCTTATCACTACAATAAAATGAGTCTTCTTACTAGAATGCAATTTCTTACTTGGCAGGTAAATTATGGTGTATTGGAAACTTTAGAGGATTTTGAACCATCAGCTATTAAGAATTATGAAAAGTTATCATCATTTAAAAGCTATCTAAGGGAGATTCCTCATTTTAGATAAATTGTTTTCCATATTGCTCCACTCCTAAAATACTCCTTATTCAATTTAGCTTGTTTTCCAGGTTTCTCCACTCTTATAAGAGACTTATTAGCTAAGACAAGTTGCTTTCTTTGCTATACCACGAAGTTTGTAATTTGTTATTATTCATTAGGCTTTAAAATGTCTCCAACATTGTATTTTCCTTATTCCCTATAAGTTCTGAATAGGTGAAATAAGAGTAGTTCCTGCTTAGCTTCTAAAATCTAGGTACAATAATCAAGTTAGGTTTCTATGTACATAAAACATTGACTTTAGCTTCTTAAAGGTTACCTTCTACTCATAATCTCATAATTCTTGGTAAGTTAGGGAGCTCTTTCTGTAACTCTAATTTAATATATACTTTAGGAAAACCTATTCTTCTTATTCCAACTATATTTTTTTCAAAGCGTAAAGGTTTTCCTAACGTGCTTCCTAGATAATTATGTCCAGAAGTACTTGAATATTCCAGGGAGGATGTTATAGAATTGTATCCATACTAGTATGGAGCTTAGTTTCTTATCCAAATTTATTATAAATCTTTGCTTATGAAGAAAGAGATGCTTACAAAGATGATATAATGACCCATACTTTATTAACTAGCTCATCTTTTACTCCTTTAAGAATCTAAAGTAGAAATAATCCTCTTTAATTATCATTATATTTTTTAGTTTAATTTGCCTCATCCAATTCAATCCCACTTTTGCATAGGGTAGAAACATGGCCCTTTATCTAAGAGAAAGCCAAAAAGGGTGCTTGTCTAATGAGTTGCCCCTCTTGAAGGATTTCAAAAGGTGGAGAAACAACCAAGGGATCTTTAGTAGAAGAATGTTGAGGAATAAAATAGAGCTTGATAGAGGTTTTGTGGTCTCTTATGGCCACTCTATTTTATGTTTTTGGAGGATTTGTTTAGCTGTTGAGGAGGGGGTTCGGTGTTATAGGAGTTTTCTTAGTTCCAAAGCAAGTTAAGGGAAGTTTTGACCTAGAGGGTGAAAGAATGGGAATAGAGAGATCTCGGATAGGGGGTTGATGTGGTGGAGTGTTAATAATGATTGAGCTTAAAGCCTGAAGAGTACGTATGGTTCCATTAGGATAGGATGGTGCTAAGATAGCAGAATCTATAAAAGGAGGCACCATAGCTTAAGGAAGAGAAATTTGAATGTATGAACAAGGAGGGTCATTTCTTCTAACGGTGAAAAGCACAGGAGCTAAGGAAAGAGTTAAGAAATTTCAAAAAGTAATTGTTCAAAGCACAAATGTCAACTAAGTTTAACCAAAAGAGAAAAACAATAGAGTAGCAAAACTAGAGAGAGGGGAGTGCATTTTCTAATTCAAACATTCCATTAAGTCTATAACCACTAATTTCTTTAAGTTGCTAACATATTATTCAAGATAATATCAAAATAGAATTATTTAAAGAAAAATTCATAATGATTATAAGATGGTGTTGGTTAATAAGAATCCAATAATAAAAACGTGACAAAAAGTTATAGGAAACACTATATAAACAAGTGACCGAGACTAAAATTATGTAGTCTAGATATCATCATAAACCTACAAAGGTAGAAAAATTAGTCAAAACCATGTATAATTTTACTTAGCCTTACTATAATGCTCCAATTAGATCTTAAATAATGGAAATTTATAGTTTTACAGAGAATTATACATTTCTAGTGAGTTTGATGTCCTTGATTTAGTAAATAATATTTGAATCATATAGTAATTAAATCTTTATAGTTATAGATTTTATCTCTATAAAGATTGTGATCATGATAAGACTCTAAAGATGTTATATAATTATATTTGGTTTGTATTTTTATCCCTTACACCCAATTATAAATAATGTTCTTATTTGAGAGTCTCTTCTATGTACATGACAAGAAAAATAATAATCATTTAGAATATTGAGTTACTTAACTAATGTCTTTAGAAAGCTTTTGATTAACAAAATTTGGGTAGTTGAAGATATGGGTTTGAATTCGATATCTAACTAGGGGTTTGTTTCTCTTATAGGCTTAAGGATCATAATGCTTTAGGTTTTGACTCGCAACTAGGTAGTTAGTCTCTCTCTTCAAACTATAACATAAGTGCCTATAGGTTTTTATTTTAAAACTAAGAGTTCATTCTTCACCTGATCTTGTAGCTTGATCTTACATGATTTTTGTTGAAAAGAGAGTAATTAGAGATTGTAATATTGAATATTATTAATACAACTTATAGTAGATCGATTATTGGTTCAAAAACTAAAAATTATGTGAGATTAAGTTTATTTCCTATCAATTGCATCAGAAAATGTAGACTACAATTTCAGTCTTCACATTATCATAAACTTGTAAAGGTAGAAAAGACATTCAAAATCGCTCATGGTTATATCTGAATATGTTCTTACACTTAAGTCAAATACTAAATAAAGAATATAATTTTGGGGATTTTATATAGCAACTTTTTAACAAATTTGATATCGTTTTAATACTAATTTAATGGATAAATTTTGAATTGAATAATGCTTTGATCTTTATAAGATAAAAATTTATCTTTATAAAAATTGTAATCACGATAAGACTAAAAATATTTTAGAGTTTTATTTAAAATTTTTTAGCTATAAAATTTAAAAACAATAATTTATCTTATACTAATGAGAAATAGAGGTTATCTGAAAGGCAGAGTATTTTTGAGCTACATATGACAATAGTGTTTTAAAATGGTCCAAATTATGCTTATAATGATATAATAATATAATTGTAGATAGAAGAAACGATATCACTAATTTAATGAAATAACAACATTTATCTCATTAAATACTATTTTAAAGTTATATATTCATAGTTTTATTAGTTTTTATTTTATATATCTATGATTTTTTATTAAATACTTTAAATAAAAAGAATTATATGAGCCATATGCAAAATGACAAAGAAAATTATAAAAAAATCTTATGATGAATGAAGTACATTGTGTTATGAGTTTTAGTAGATTATGTTTTTTCCTCTTTTCTTATTTCTAAAATTTGACTAAATTATATTTATCAATTTTTAGAAATTTTATTTAAGCCTTTATTACAATCGAATTACTGAGTAGTACTTATTCTTCACTCATGGAAATTATTTGGTGATATTTGATTTGCTAGATAGGTAATGGAATAGAATGAACAATATAACTGAGATTATATAAATGAAGTAGATGGTAATTAAGTTATTAAAACACGTGAACTTATATATAATGAAATAAAAAGTATAATATGTTTTGATTGATGGGAAATCGGAGTAGGATCTGACCTCAACCAAAAACAGAATATTTAGGAAACTTTTTCTTATTTTGATTTCCCACAAACAAATATCACTTTAATTTTATAAAATAATTAACATATAAATCATAATTAAGTGTGAATCTTAATTCGTACCTTATTCTGAATCTTGATCCTTTTCTTGTCGTATCCCTCAAATTGTTTTCAAAATCAATCTATATCAACCACTATAGCTACACAAGTATTTGGTCTCTAACATTATCTACAGAACAAGTTGAGAGAACTCTATAACTCTTACAGAGAGGGTTAAGCAAGAAGTACTAACTTCATTATAGCTTAAGCCTATTTGTAATAGGTTTTGGACATTTTAGTACTAAATAGCAATTATGCTCAAATAAGATTCAATATCGCATAGTGATCCTTATTAAATAAATATCTTATATTTAATCATAAAATTTCTAAAAACTTTCAATCAAGTCAAACTTGATTAAAATATCTTTAGTCCCTTTAACTAGTTATTTATGTGAGATCCATTAGGTTTCCAAATATGTTGACAATGGATACAAATTATAACCTTAAATGTAACATCTCGTTACCCATGTTAGGGCTAGAATTATGATTTATGAGAAATTTTTTAGAAATTAGGAAAAATGCACATTATGCATAAGTTAATTGGGACATGCACATTTTTGCACATTCATATGATTGTACATGCATTCATTGACATTTTCCGGTTATAATTGGATTGAGTTGTGATTATTGGAAATTTTTTAGAAATAAAATTTTATTTATATTGGAAATATTATTGATTAGTGGAGTTGTGATATTTGTGAATTTAGGATTTATTTCAGAATTTATAGAGTATTATGAAAAATAGGAAAAAAGAAGAAAAGAAATCAAATGAAG
>JANSVA010113540.1:0-30593 GCA_025504915.1 Erythroxylum reticulatum
CTAACCAAAATGGTTTGGTTTAAATAACAAAACATTCTGTCATTAAGAAAATGACACCATTTTTTTAAAAACCAAACGATGTTGTTTTGTTGCTGAAAGCTTTAACTTATTTAGTTAACTAAAACAATGTCGTATGGTTTAAAACCAAATGACGTCGTTTCGAAGGTGGAGACAAAACATTTTAAAATGTACGAACACGACGTCATTTGTCTTAAAACCAAATGACGTCGTTATCATCCTGAAGCAAAATGATTTGTACTATAACAAAACGATATGATTTAAATTATAACAAAATCACGTCGTTTTGTTGCTGAAGGCTTGATAAGTGTAAGGACATCGTGTGGTTACGTTTCAAAATGACATTGTTTACATAAAAAGATCGAGCCTTTGCGACGGAAGATGACGCACAATTGCCTACTATATTACCGATGGAAAGGTCCATCGATAAATTTCCCTTTATTTTTCGTGCCTTCTCTATTTTCTAGACAACTTTACCGACATATGTAATATTTCTGTCAATAATTGGTTACATTTTCTTTTCCATTGGTATCCCATACCTTTTTTGTATTGTAATAATTGAATGGAATGGTTTATAATGGAATGAAATATAAATGGAAGTAATGTTAGAAAATTGTTGTTTGGGAGGGATGGAAGGGTTCATAATGTAGTATAGTGAAATGTTATTTAGATGAAGGGATTTTAATGTAACATAATGTAAAGTTGTTTATCATTTTACATTTCATCCTAAACCTTCCAAATTGGAAGTTTTGCATTTTTACTCTTTAGGATAGAATGAGATGTAATATGAAACCCTTCTCTTCCATCTCATTCCATTCCATTATAAACTCTCCTCCCAAACGATAGAATATTATTACATTCTATTTCATTATAAAGGTTAACATCCATTGATGATGCAAAACTTTATAAACAATAGTTCTTAAGAGAACAGAGCAAAATTGTGGATAATATATAATAAAAGTTATGTTATAGTTAGAGTAAATCAATAAGTTAGACATATTGTAGTTAATTTATCACTAAATTAAAATTATAGATAAGATATAACAATATTTATATTATAGTTAAAGTAAATCAATTAATTAGACATGTTGTAGTTAATTTATCACTAACTTAAAATAATAGCCATACGTATATGTATGTAACACATGATATTGTTTAAACGAGAAAGAAAAAGAAAATTTAATAAGGAGATTAATGAGTAATAATTAATGAATCATAAGAAATCAGTTCTCTCAACTTCAGTATGTGTAATATTATACAAAAATTATTAGATCTTGGTTGAATACTTCATAAATTCTCACTTTTGACATAATATGCATATGCTTATCTCACCTACAATTTTTGTTTGTCATTCAAAAGCCTTCATATCCTTTAATTCATAAGCACCTGGAATCACTTCGGGACCTTCCTTATCTTTCAATTAACATACTTTAAACTAAGATACTTCTGCTATTGAATTTTTTTATAATATCTTTAGACCAAAGACATATAATCAATGATTTTAATCAGGTTTCTTAGGAACCATATATGAGATGACCAGTATACCTAAATGTTATTGAGCACAAAGTTAACTAGTTGGGCTCTTTGAACTGTATAATGACTTCTATTACACCAATTATGAATTCTCTTATAGACCCTCTCAATTAATGTTTGATAATCCTTGAAAGAGGTTTTGTTTGTAGATATTGGAATTCCACAATAAGTAAATGAAGTTAACATAGCTTTCAAATTAGTAATATAATTAAACTAGTTACACTGGAAAAAAACACTTCTAAAAATTAACATAAAACTTTTGCCTTTATTGATGGATAACCCAAAATACTTTTGAATATGTTCAGGCTAGTCATTAGAGCACTTACATATTTTGCATTAGCTTTGGAAAATAATATTAAATCAATAGCTTTGGACTTGCCTTGGTCGTCCTTAGTAGGACTAGGGATAAAATGGTGCTTAAATGATAGACCATGGATGAACGGATTAGGCCATGGGTATGTATCGGTTAGACCATATGCATAGTAGCTCTGAACTTAGCTAATTTTCACCTTTAGATGAAGATCATTGGTGATGTGGCAAAGTTAATTGGATGAATCATCAAATAAATTGTAGGACATGGCAAAGAATGTGGATTAGGTGTCTTATCTTCATTTATCACATGTTCCTTTTACCTAAAAGTGGGTTAGTGGTAAGATATGTAAACCACCCATTAAGTAATGCCTAAAGTGATTAGAGATGTCAAGCACCAACTAAGTTAATGACTTAGTGGCCTTATGCCCACTTTCTTATATGCTTGCCCAATAAGTTTCCAAAGGCCTATAAATAACTCATTTGAGCAAAAACTTCATTAATTAAAGATTTGTATCCTTTGTATCAATTGAGAGTAATATAAAGGTTGGCAATTTTATTATAAAAGCTTTGTGAATCTTTCTCTTCTTATTGCTATCCATTTTATTGTTTTTAGCTTAGTGAATCTATTTAGTTTGCTTTATCTTTAGTTTGAAACACCTTAAACACGAGATTTGCTAAGGTTAAGTTGAATTGAGATGTTTAACTGCCATGTTTAGATTTTGGCTCATTTAGAGTATAGAATTAGAGTTCCTTATAAAGTGTTTTGACTAACCTTTTTGTGCATAATTTTTTTCATATAAATCAATCATTTCATCATACAATGTTTCGATTAGATATAGATCATGGAATTAATTTATACTCTACTTTAAGCCTAGCCATATTAGTTCTTTACCACTAGCTATCGAGACAATTAATGAAATTTGTGAACAATTTATAAAATATCATTCCACCTTAGCTAAGGATTTCCCAAATCAATATTAATTGAGAACAATAGAACATTCTCCTTAATTACTTTAGGGTGATGAATCCTATCTTGATCACATAACCACCTTCATATAGTTCATGCTACATCTAATAACTACCAACTGAAGAACTTATAATTAGAATAGGTCATGAGTAGTATCAAAACAAAACAATCCCTATACAAGATAACTTTGGAGACCTCAAGTCAAAAGATGATTTATATCATCACAATGAGAATTTTCATAGATATACGAGTAATATTCCAAATGGATTCATATCAGGGGAGTTCATCTCTAACAAGTGCCCATACATTTATTTAAGTATCTCTATACTTTACTCTATGAGATCAACTACTTCCTTTATAAGGAAAAACATAATATGTGATAGTCTTTTTACTTTCTATTAATGTCTAGTCTTAATAGAACAATGACTAGGACAATTTAGGGATAATATGTAAATGCAATATAAATCTCATAATAGTCCTGAAATATTTTGATTTTGATACGCTTGATAGGTTAGAATTGCAGGATAGGGTAAAGAATCTAGTAGAAAGAATTAAGTGGGCGAAGTTTATACACTTCCAATATCCTGTCTACCGGGAGCTCACTCTCGAATTCTTCACTTCCCTTTATTATAAACCTAGTAACCCTAAAGAAATGTGGTTTAGGTTGTGGGGATGAAATTATGAGATGAGCATTGAAATCATGTGCGATATTGGCAGTTCCTTATGTCTTCCATTATTGATTAACACGATGATTTTCGTGCTTCTTACTATTGGAATGAGCTCATTGGGTTGGAGCGATTCGATGCTAAAAATGCCCACAACAACATCAAGAAATCATGAGCACTTGTTGTTACATAAATTCATATGTCAAATGTTTTTTGACAAATCAGAAACTAATAAGTGTTCAAAAAAGGAACTTTTCCTATTATGGTAAATTGATCACAACATCCCAGAGTGCACCTCCACATATGTGCTAAATGCTATTGTTGTAACTTTACATAAAAGGAGCAACAATTTGGGTATTGGGTATTTGCTTTTTGCCATTTTTAAGTATTATGGCGTGGATTGTAGTGGTTTAATCTTCCACCTCTCAGATTTTCTATATCACCATCATTTGGGGCGTGCTCAAATCCTTAAGTCCTATAATATGGAACTTCGGGACATTAGCCAAAAGACTTATGTGAAGATTAGGGCTAGTTAGGTGAGTTCAAACACAGCATCGCCTCTGCAAGCAGAAGAGGACTCGACTAGTGAGGAGTTCGAAGAGGAAGAAGACAAAGTTGAACCAGGCTAGAAGAAAGTGCTTGATACATTCTCCATGAACACTAAGGTAATTACAAATACACTTGTGGAGAACTCTAGAAAGATGAAGGAGATGACTTGAACACAACGACATTAGAGTTGAGATTTATATCGTATTTATCGATACTTTGAGGCTCAAGGCACCCGATTACCACCTCCGACACTATCTCCTCCTTCATTACCTGAGGTTTTGTTTCTAACCCTTTTCTTTAAAATTTAATTTTTATTTAATTTTTGTTTTACTTTAATTTTTGTTTCTTCCTGCAATATGTTTTTGTTTGCTTCCTTCTCACATTGAGGGTAATGTGTTGTTCAAGTGTGGGGAGGGTTATGTGGTTTGTTTTGAGTGTGAATTTTGCATATTGTATGATAATTTATTTAGATCGCATATTATGAATTATGTGAATGTGTCGATGGCTTAGATGGATTGAAATTGATTTAATTTTGAACATAGTCTATTAAGTTGTGAAGAGTCATTAGCTCGTGAAATTAGTCAACTGGGTTCTTTGGTTAACTATGTAAGTTAATTAGGATTTAGTGTTAGTTTGTCACCTCTAAATTGTCACATTCATTTATAATTTTAGGTCTTTCGACTTAAGTAGTTTTGCTAGTATTTTTTTTCATGAAAATGAGTAGCTTAAGCAATAAGGTAGGCAAAAAAAGTGTTTTTAAATTTTAAATAAATAACTATTTTGTTGGCCTTCGGGTTATTAATAGAGCTAGTAGCTAGTTGAGAACGTAATGTGGTTGAGTAATTGGAACGAAACGCGTCATAAATGTGTGCCTCCGCAACAAAAGGTTATAATGATGTTAGAACCAAGCAACTTAATAAAAACTTGCTTTGGTCGGGTAATCGAATTGGCATTCATCACCAATGTTTGCCTCTGTGTAAAAAACTAAGTCCATGTCCACAAAATGTAAATATAAAAATAAAATTTTTAAATTTTCTAATAAAAACCTACCAAACTTGTAAATAGTTTGTCTTTTCATGAAAACATATTTAAGAGTAGTTACAGAGTTTGAATACCAAATAATTATTAATGTGTATGTACAATTGAAAAGGGTGAATAACTTGACATTTAGGTTTTGATTAATATGTATATTTAGTCTATAGCTCGTAAATGCATATTTTGAATTTTAATGATTTGAAACAACTTGAATGATTGTGTTTAAAGTTAAATTTATTTCATAAAGTTGAAGTCATTGTTTCATTATTGCATTATGTGCTATATGATTTTTGTGCATTTGTTGTTTTGCTTGCTTGAGGATAAGAAAACATTTAAGAGTGGGGATCTAAGCATGAATTGCATCGTGTTTAGGGCTTAGTTTGATATGTCTCTAGCTATTAATTCAATCATTTAGTATGTATTTAGGTTAGAATTGTGTTAGTTTGTTAATTATTTCTGTTCTAAGTGTTTTATGGGTTAGTAGAAGTCTTTGAGATTAAATATTATGTTTTTGAGGTACCTTAATTTGTTTGCTAGTGTTTCAGGGTCAACATCGAAGAACGGAGAAGTTTTGGAGACATTCGGGCAAAAACAATGACCATCCACGATCGTGGCATAATAGACCACGATCGTTACAGAAGCATCAGAGTTAGCCTGCAATTGTGGCTTGCATGCCATAATCGTGACAAAAGTGCAAGGAACGACCCAAAATCGTGGCCTACATGCCACGATCGTGACAGAAGGTTCAGATGTGGCCCACGATCATAGTCTGCAGGGCAACAGTTGTGACTTGTGTTAGCCAGATGTGTAGATACTAAAAAAGATCAAGTTCTGATGGATTTTTTGGACCTTTCAGACCCTAAAAAAACCTTAGGGCTGCTTAGAACACAAAGGATATTTAAAGAACAAGGAAAAGAGGTAGAAGGGGGAAGCTTTTACATCTGCCACCTTGAGAAACCCTAGTGAGAATTCATTGAGAGATTGAGGAAGAGAAGAAGGAAGAGAGAAAAGGAGAAGAAGTTGACTCGATGTACTTATTGGATCAGGAGGTCTCCTAACATCGCTACCTCCTGTCCTCCATTTCGATTGTATTTCCTATTTATTTTTAGTTTATCATTATATATAATTGGATTGAATAGTTGATGATAGAATCTTAAATTTTAAGGATGTTCTACACTAACCTTCAGATTTATTCTTAAATTAATGAAATATGATTGTTTATTAGATTTATTGTGATTTAATTCTATGATTGCATAATTTGATAATTAACTGAGAGGGTGAATTGGATGAAAAATGATTAAATTGGGCTAACAAGAGTTAGGAGATTTAATAAAAATTAGAATTAAATCAAATCGATAAATTGTGCAAAGAGAGATCTTACATAGGTTTCCGATAGTTTATTAGAGAACTTCAAAACTAATTAGGATTTTGGATAGGCTGTAAATTGAGAGATTGTGACCTCCATAATCTATTTAGGGTTTATGATTTAGGATACAACTTGAGAGTAAGTAATCAACCCTAGGGTCGTTTAAAACCAATAATCCAATAATTCATATTCAAATAGGTTAGCATTAGGATAGGTAAAATTCCCTTTCTTGGTTGTGTTGCAATTACTCAGCAGTTAGTATTTCCGTGATTGATTCTTAATTTAATTTGATCAATTAAATTAAAATTTCATTTTAGTTAGTTACATCTTGAAGTTTTTGTATTTGTTTCTGGCCTTAAATTTTAGGATTTGATTTTCCCTCCTAGTGGGATTGACACCTTAGGTGCTACGCTAACGAACCGTGCGCTTGCAGATTATCGAGTGTTATTTATTAAAACTTGCACACAATCAACAACTGATCATTTTTCTCTATAGGCCTTGCCCAAACCTTCATATATTTCCTTACTAATAAATATAGTACTTCATCATTATGATATTTACAAATGATGCCAATAAGCCATTGATCCTCAAGTGGTTTCCCATCATAAATCACTTCTTTCTCATTAAGATCATCAAACTTCTTATCCTTCTTTGCAAAGATACTAAAAAATAATAAGGTTTATGTTAAATTTTTATAAAAATAAAAGTTTGGTTCAAAATTTTCCCTTTTCCAATTTGGTAAAGACATTATGTTTTAAAATGATTTTTGCTTAATTTCCTTGTAACAATTGACATTAAAGAAATTAGAGGATCTCCTTTAGTAAATTGAAGTACTTAAATTTTCATTAGTAATTTTTATAATGTAAAAATTCTAGGTTTAGAGAAGGTAATGTTGATTAGTATGTATGCAATGACAGATGGTAAGCATTAATGAAGACTTACAATTAGTACTTAAATAAGAGTGCCAATTATAAAAGAATTGAGGGAGGAATTTTTACAAGAGAATAATGTATAACAATGTGTGAAATTGTGAGATGAACAGATGATGACAAAGAGCGAAATTGTGCGAAAATTTTTAGTTTTTTAATGTTAGACATACACAATTTGATGAAGGAGAACAAGTTATTTCCTTTGTTTCTAGCTTATAACCATTAGCATAGACTAAATTACAAAGACAAGGAGTCTATGAATTATCACATGTCATTGAGGTAATGTATCACTTAATTAATCTTTATCTAAATAATAACAATGTTGGTTATCTAAAGATAAAAATGAAGTAATGAGAAGTAGAAGGAGGATGAAGAGTAAACAATGGAAGGGAAGAGAAAGCCTAACTCGCAGTCATTTAATGATTAATACCAAAAATAAAATCTTTAAAATAATTACTATGCAAGTGATCATGATCATGATCATGAGATTTAAAATTTATCAAGTATTATTCTTAAATTGTTACTAGTTATATTTTCATCAAGAAAGAAAATTAATGTAACAGTAAAATTGTTTACATTATATTTTTCTTATAAAAATAATTAATTTTATAGTGAAAAGTATGGATATATTTAAACAAATATGTAAGTATTAGTTAGAGAACAAATTTACATAACTGGCCCACTAATAAAGATCTTATATGGAATATTTTTTGCATATTTATGAATATATTTATTGTGATGATTGTATAATGAATTCTTATTCTTGATATTATCAAATTATCCCATATAAGAATTATCATGTTTTGATACTACATAAATGTTTTGTAATTAGGGTTGTTCAATTGGTACTATTTAGATATAATATAAATTATAAGGAAATAATTGAGTTAGCCGATAAAGCAAACTGTACACAATTTGCTTTGATAAAGCTTAGAGGCTAACAATATTATTAGTATTCCTACTTCCTAACTATAAAGATTAACGTTTAAGCCTTGACTTTTGTGATAGACTCTAGTCCCTTGTACTTTCTTTCCCTTTTTGGGGCGTCAATTCAATTATTATTTTAAAAAAGAAAATATTTTATTATTCTTGATTAATAAGGATTTAATAGTTCTTTGATCTAATAAATTGATTTTGTAAAGATTGTTTTCAAATATTAGTTATAAATTAATTACTAACTAAAATCAATAAACATGATTTTATTTTAATAGAGAAGACAATAATTTTATAATTTATGTCCAATTACAGTACTGGTGAAAGGACCCATCCCAGAACTACCTTCCAGAACATGAGTGGAGCCCTTCAATAACCCCAAGGTAGCCCTTCAATCGATATCTACCTCAATCGAAGGGTTCCCTTAAAGCCAAGTCATTCAACTGTTAAAAAACCTTTTAGATTTTAAAAGTTAAAACGGGGGAAATAGTGGGAATTTTTTTAAAAATCATTTTATTAAAAATTTCTACAACACATCAACTGCATTTTGACATTCCCAAAATTTTCAAAAGCCCTGTAAAATTTAAAAACACTTATATATTCTCACCAATTTCTCCACTACAAATTTTGAACTTCAAGTATACTCACAAGCAACTCCAAACAAATAATTCTTAACAATCACTACAATAAACTTTAAAAAGCTAAAAGCATATTCATGCATTTCATTTAAAAGCTTTTATAAATATCCATTCTTTACAAAAGTGTATATATCAAAATGACAGAAGTACAGCAGCACCCGATGATATCACCAATCCTGTGGTAGAGTCCCAATTACTGCAACACTTGTACACATAGCTGGGGTGGTATGTTTAAAAACATAAAAATAAGGGTAAGTTAAACGAGCTCAGTGAGTGTAATCAGTTTACTAAAAGTTAACTTTTTATAACAGTATAACTAAAATATTCTTATACAATTGCAAAACTCATGGCAAACCATTTGCCTAACAATTTATTCGTGCATCATCAAATATCGTAATAATATAATATTTCGTAAAACAAAATTTCAAATTTTCTGAAATACTATTCCAAAATGTTTTTCGACCTTAAACTCATAATATACAAGTTTCCACTTTCTGTTTTTTCCTTAAACAATAAACAGTGGTGATAATAAGTTTTTTGAAAAATTTGACACTAAAAATAAGTCATCCATTAGAATTGGTGCTATATGGTACCTCTTAAATCACTTTTAAAAATAAATAGTGATGGCATTATTATTACATGAATTTTCTTCTTTAATATAGCCCACCACCAATTTCTTTACCATATGCTACACTAGGCCTAAAGTCAAGAAGTTGGTTCTGCATTGCTTACCTGTAACCGGTTAACCACTAGTTATAGAGTTGGTTCTACATCGCTTACCCGCAATAGGTTAACTACTATAGACCGGTAAACATGAAACTGATTTTGCATTACTTACTAGTAATAAGTCACAGAACTAGTTCTACATCACTTACCCGTGACTGGTTAATTACTATTTACAGAGTTGGCTTTACATCGCTTACCTGTAATAAGTTAACCAGTGTAAATATATTTGTATAATTGATAAGTGTAAATTGCATCATGTTTTAGGGCATAGTTTGATATGTGTGTAGAGGTTAATTTGATCATTTAGTATGTGTTTAGGTTAGAATTATGTTAGTTTGTTAATTATTTGTGTTTGAAGTGTTTTATGGGTTAGTACAAGTTTTTGAGCTTAAATATTATGTTTTTGAGGTACCTTGATGTGTTTGCTAGTGTTTCAAGGTTAATATCAAAGAACAGAGGAGTTTCAAAGGGAGCCCAGGCTGCCACGATCATGATAGAAGCTCCAAGAATGGCCTATGATCATGACCTGTAAGCTATGATAGTGACAGAAGGCTCAGATGAGATCCATGATCGAGGCCTGCATCTCGCAAACATGTAAACGCTCACGAACTTCACATTTTGAGGGATTTTTTGGACCTTTCGGACTTAAAAAAACCCTACTTTTGAGTTATTCTATCGAATCGGTTGCTTAAGACCTTTGGTCTCTATGAAAAAATGGGATCACTTATTATGTACTTGTTGAGAATGATTATGCCATAGTTCATGGCCTATTAGAAGTAGAAGGCACTATGGTAGGATCCTCATGGATAGAAAAAGAGGGAATACTTATTTATTAGAATTCGGTACCAAGTCTTATGTGAATTGTGAAATATGTTTTTTTTGTTTTTGTTGTAACAGTTTCTTTAAAAAAGTTTTGATTAAACTAAGCAAAAAGAGGGAAGGACCCCGCAACTTGTCGTATTTGGTTTGGTACTACTACTGCACATAACTTCGAGAGTTGTGATGATGTTACAGAGGAACTTCTTTATTATAATATTTTTGCTTCTCACTTCGGGCAATCAATAAATTTTTTCAATTTTGTATCGAATTCAATTGCGGGAATATGATAAATTTATAAATTATTATATTAGATTAGACAACAACTCGTTGAATTGAGAGATTACAAATTTCATAACCCAATTAGGGTTTATAAATTAGGGTCTAATAGTTATAACTCGAGAGAGAGTAATCAACCTTAGGATCATCTAGAACTGATGCCCCATTAACACATAATCGACTACGTTAGCATTAATGATAGGTAAAATCCCCTTTCTTATGATTTGTTTAATTTCTCTTAATTGATTTCCATTGTGTTTTTGCATTGTTAAAAATTTCATTTGTTTTTGTGTTAATTTCTGAATTACAACTCTTGCCAATCAATTTCTCAAATTTATTTTTCTTGTGAACTTTATTTCCGTTATTTCAATTTCCTTAGCTTAGATAACATAAAATTAGATTAGTCCCCATCCTAGTGGGATCGACACCTCTTAGTTTCAAACTGACCATGAATTACTCTAATTAGGGTTAATTCTTGTTTATTGGATGCTTAAAAAAATTTAATGGAAAAATTTTAATAGGTTTAAATTCCTCAATACCCATTATTTTCTAAAAAGGGCATTTTAGTCCAATAATTTTAAATTACTAGAATTCTATTCAAGCAACCTTCTTTTTGACCTATTTTAGCTCCAATAGACTTTAATCCTAATTTCAGAGCTTTTCATTGTATTTTG
Organism: Erythroxylum reticulatum; assembly: GCA_025504915.1. Classification (NCBI taxonomy): domain Eukaryota; kingdom Viridiplantae; phylum Streptophyta; class Magnoliopsida; order Malpighiales; family Erythroxylaceae; genus Erythroxylum; species Erythroxylum reticulatum. The sequence continues at coordinate 11,441 of JANSVA010113540.1, forward strand.
AAATTGTTTGATAACTTTTTTGGTTACCTAGAAGAATTTTTGGATTGAATCTAGAAATCACTAAATGTCACCAAAATCATCCGAATTTCATTCAAAAGTATCACCTAAATCTCCAAAGCACATTTCGAGGCTTTTAAAACTCATTCAGAATCATTCTGTAGCTTTTCAAAGTTTTTGGAAAATTTTTTAAAAATTTCCGGTCGAGTCTAGAACCATCTCTGATATATCCGTGATCTACGTTATAATCTCAATAATACATTTACACATTTAAATTACTCTAGTACACCGTAAAAGAGCATAATCTTTAAAATGCATGTACAAGACATTACACATTACATTAATCTAACTAGGATATTAGAAATTCTCCCCTCATAGAAATTTCATCCTCAACATTTTAAACAAACATAGTGATCTCAAAAATATGGATATTAACTTCATATCCATTCTTTGTGCTTCTACTTTATAAATCACCTCATTGGGACCAACATATCGTGGGCTTAGGTTATCACATTGTCTAAAACAGACTATTCCTTTCCATAATGATGTTTGAAAAAATTCCTTGATTTTCCAACTTCAAACTTTAAATTCTTCCTCCATTTGCAAACTTAGCTTTGTTCTTAATTTTAGGAACTACCACTTTGACTCGCATACTTTTGATCTTACTTATGGTAATCTAAACTAGTTCACTCCAACTAATTTTCTTTCACCTATGTCATCATCATATACCAACACTCTATGTAACTATACACTTTTAATCACTTGTAGATTAATCTACAAATAGGATACTTACTTTGGATATTTAGAAAATGGGCAAATTTTGTAATTTGATCCTTTTTCTCTCATATACTATCATATCTACATAGATTTTGAGAAATTTCTACCATCAAATTCTTCGTAATACATTTTCATTTCCATTCTTGAATAGGGAGTGGTTAAGTAATTTTTTGTTGGTTCTTTAACTCTCAGCCTTAATTTGTTGATTCAATAAGCATTTGGACATATACTTTGCTATCACCTTTTTCCTACCTTTTTTTTATCACATTGCACTTTCAAGGTAAGATGCCTCTTTGTGTTTTTCATATGTATAACACACAATGGTGAGTGACTTAATCTAGAATTTCTTTCTTAAGTGCAGCCATGTCTAATACACACCATTCCTGACCTAGCATCAATGTAACGTTAACTCTCAATAAAATTCCCTAGAAATTTTCATCTTATCTCTACATGAAACTTCTTTGCCAAATTCATTACTCACTAATAATCAAATTTGTCATACTAACTTAACCCTACATCAAACCATCCATTTAACACAATCAAGATTCACATTTACTTAAATTACTACTAATAAAACTTTTACTTGGGGTTCTTTGCAAAACAATTGTTCTTATATATTTTTAAACATTAAACAATTCCCTTCTCATTGTCTCTAATTGTAAACAAAAATCAATAATATTTTTTTTGTATTTCTTACATCTCATATGGACACCTTAGCTTTTGAATATAAAATCCATAACCAAGGGTGAACTATTTATTGTACCTTTGAAATTTCCCATTATACTCTTTCGAAACAAATCAATCATTTAAGATCATATCTTAAGATACTAACATAATGTCCTATTTATATAAAAACCATTCAATTACCCTAGATTTCAAATTTTACTAACTTACAATGCAATTTAAAGCTTATCAAACCTCAATATCTCCAAAAAGGGAGTATACTACACACTTCCATTACGCTATTTTGATGTTTAATAAAGATATGTTTACTTGCCCATTTTTAATACTTCAAAACACTTATGTGATTTCAGGTACCTCAAAAATTAATCTAGGACTTTATTAGTTACTAAATTTTTTTTAACTATCCAAAATCTCCATGTCATACTTGTTCAAAAGTCTCATACATAATTCTTATCATTCTCCCCATCGTCAATTATAATTATCTATTAAATAATAGCTCAAAATTATAATGAGACAATTCTCCATTATGGATCAAACTTATCATTAACGCTTCCTTGAAAATGTTACCATCATTTTCATTCTCTTGATTGCTAAGAAATAAAACAATTGAATTAAATCAAAAGAAACTCAAAATAGTGAATTTTCAATACTTAGAATCAATATACTAATATACACATAATTGGATGCTTATATCAATCTGATTATTGATCCTAAAAAATTATTCAATCACTAGTCTTGATTGAAGATTCCACCAGAATGTCAATTACACAAATCACCTTACAATAAAAAATAGACTTGCCCTTAAAAATAAAATTTCATGCTAAGATTGATATTTTTTCTAATCAATCACTCTATAAGGTCATAATATTTAAACATATCAAAATTTAATCACCAATTACTTGTATAAATAATTAATCCTCAACTAATTCGATCATGATAAGTGTTAGACCCTTAAGTCCAGACTACGAGATTGTATGGGTGTTGGTGAGCCTTAGCCAATACTTGGCACGCAAGTCGGCACGAGGAAGGCATGTTGACGAGGGAAGAAAGTGAAGTCTTGCGAGTTGGCAAGCAAAACACAACGAACTTGCAAAGTAGGCAAGGGATGGAGGAAGTATTAGCGAAGATCTCGAGAGTAGATGAGATTAGATTCAAGTGGGTACGCGTAGGCACGCATTGGCTCAAATCTTCGATGAGACGTGAGATTCGGATGCGAGCCGCACGAAGTTGGCAAACTAAGATATGCCAGACCTAAGGGTGCACAAGAAGGCACAAAGGTATGCGAGGGATCTCGCGAGGATACACGAAGGCTGCGAGCGCAACGAGGCACATAAGCACTTAACTTCGGTAAGGCAGGTCGAAGGTATGTAAAGTGTACGAGGTTTTATACTAACTAGGATTGTGACTTGTACTTAGTTATGGAGTGATGAGACTGCACTATGACTGAGCTTGATTATGGAAGATGGACTTGTCCATAGACGTGCATTAATGGACTTATGTGCGGATAGGCTGTGGTGAAAACACATAAGTAGTGACGTGGTGGTTGTGGATGACATGACACATAATGATGTGGCGGATAAGATTATAGTGGATGAACATCAACTTTAAAAGATGAAGATCAGGTGGAAGAATCATCTGACGATAAAGGAGATCTTCATGGATAAGGATAATCATTCATAGATAGGGTGATCTTTTAAATGTCATGCAACTTAATCCTATTAGATAAGATAAGATTGTGATCTTAGCTAGTAGAGTTCTATTAGGACTCTTAGTCATTTGGAGAATCCTATAAATAGCTCATCAGAGTTGAGAGCCAATTTAGAGATTTGATCATTGAGAGAACACTAAGAGGAGAGAGATTTGAGAGTTAAGAGCTTTTGGGGGAGAGTTATTATTGTAAGGGCTTTGAGTAGGGGTTCCTTGAGTGCTTTGAGGAGGAGGTACTTGTATCTTTTGTTAACATTTTGTTGAGGGTTAATGAAAGAGTAGCTTTGGCTATATTTAAATCTCTTGTTGCTTTCTTTACTTTATTTTACACTTGTGTTCTTTATGTGAGAAAAACTTTAAACACTTATGTGTGTGTGAGGTGTTTGAGGGCTAACAAATTTGTTCAGCGACATTCATGTGAGAAGCCCGAATCTTGCTTAAGCGGACCTAAGCGAGATTGCCGCACAAAGGTGGACATGAATTGCGGTGGAATTTCGAGTCCAAAGCAGACCTAGTGTGATAGCTAGTATCAGAGCTAATCTAGTGCGACATCTATGATAACTGGTATCAGAGCCAATCTAGAGTGATGGCTAGTGAAAGTAATCTGACAAAAAGGGTTACTATAATAGAGGCGATTCTTGAGGCTCTATCCCTAATGGATGAGGGAGTAGTTCCTTTGTTGGAACATATTGCAGCCTTGGAGAGGAAGCTTCAAGCTATAATGAGAGCGCTCGAAGAACAAATGAAGGCTCATGAGGAGATGAGCTATAATCTGTTGTTGCTTAAACGTGCGATAGCAATGCATGAGACAGGTTTTCGAAGGGAAAGCACTATGGTGAAAGTGCAAAAACCATAAGTTTTAGATGGAAAACGGTGTGCCAAGAAGCTTGAAAATTTTTTGTGGGATATGGAACAGTAATTTGCAGTGGCAAAGGTGGCAGACTTGAAAAAGGTGTCAATAACAGCAATGTACCTAGTAGGTGATGTGAAGTTGTGGTGGAGAACGAGAACCTCCAATGACATCAGTGCAAGTAAACCTTCCATCGACACTTAGGAGAAGATTAAGAAGGAGCTAACGGATCAGTTCCTACCCAACAACACTTCATTGCTCACGAGGGAAGCTTTGAAGGGTTTGAAGCAAGACAACTCAGTGAGGGAGTATGTGAGGAAGTTCATATCGGTGATGTTGGGCTTGTAGAACATGTCAGAGGAGGAGAAGTTGTTCAACTTCAGTATCGGCTTGCAAGGTTGGGCACAAATGGAGCTTTGGAGGCAGAACGTGAAGGGCCTCCTTAGCACAATAGCAGCGGAAGATGCCTTAATGGATCTCCAATTTCCACCACTAATCCAACCCAACGAAGAGGGTAAGAAATATGGTGGACCCTAAGATGGCAAGGAGAAAGACAAAGAGAATTTAAGAGAATCTTCTCAACATAAGAAGAAACAATCAAACAGGAAGATTGCATGCTTCAACTGTGAGGGGCCACATTTTGCTTAAGAATGCTCAAAAAGGAAAAAGGGTAAGGAGCAGATGAACTCCTTAGATATGAAGGATAAAGGAGGGAGAGACGAAGATGACTTAGGAGAAAGAGCCATTAACAACTTCGCTTATTTGAATGTTATAAGCCTCGTGGAGAAGTGCCCATGTAAAAACAAACTCAACAAAAAGAGGAGATGGTACGAGAAAAAGGTGTCATTGGAAGAGAAGGCTTGCTCTAGTCTTCAAAAGTTGGCGAAGGAATCTTTGAGGGAACCATTCGTGGAGGAATGCGCACAGATTATTTCGATGAGAGCGTCAAATTCTTCTAGTAAGGGTGGTTTGTTAGACCCCTAAATCTAGAATACGGGATCGTGCGAGTGTTAGCGAGCCTTACCCAATGCTTGGCACGCAAGTCAGCACGAGGAAGGCATGTTAACGAGGGAACAAAGTGAAGTCTTGCAAGTTGGCAAGCAAAACTTGAGGAACTTGTGAAATAGGTGAGGGATGTGGGAAGTATTGGCGAAGATCTCAAGAGTAGGCGAGATTCAATTCACGTGGGTATGCGTAGGTGCACATTGGAGGAAATCTTCGATGAGAAGTGAGATTTGGATGCGAGGCCATGTGGAGTTAGCAAACTAAGTCATACAAGACTTGAGGGTGCGCAAGAAGGCACAAAGGTATGCGAGAGACCCCATGAGGATGCGTGAAGGGATGCGAGCGTGGCGAGATGCATAAGCAATTAACTTCGGTAAGGCAGGTCGAAGGTATGTAAAGTGTGTGAGATTTTATACTAACTTAGATTGACTTGTACTTAGATATGAAGTGATGAGATTGCACCATGAGTGAGCTTGATCATGGAAGATGGACTTGTCCATGGACGTGCATTGATGGAATTATGTGAGGATAGGCTGTGGTGAAAACACATAAGCAATGATGTGGAAATTGTGGATGATGTAGCATATGATGACGTGGCAGATAGGATCATAGTGGATGAATATTAACTTTAAAAGATGAAGATCACGTGGAAGGATCATCTGAAGATAAAGGAGATCTTTGTGGATAAGGATAATCATTCCAAGATAGGGTAATCTTTTAAATGTGATGTAACTTAATCCTATTAGATAGGATAGGATTGTGATCTTAGCTAGTAGAGTTCTATTAGGACTCTTAGTCATCTAGAGGAGCCTATAAATAGCTCATTAGAGTTGAGAGCCAATTTAGAGATTCGATCATTGAGAGATCACTCAGAGGCGAGAGCTTTAAAAGTTGAGAGCTTTTGGGGGAAAGTTCTCATTGTAAGGGCTTAGAGTGGGAGTTCCTTGAGTGCTAAGAGGAGGAGACACTTGTATCTTTTGTTAACATTTTGTTGAGGGTTAATGAAAGAGTAGCTTCGGCTATATTTAAATCTCTGGTTGCTTTCTTTACTTTGTTTTACACTTGTGATCTTTATGTGTGTGAGAGAAACACTTTAAACACTTGTGTGCGTGTGAGGTGTTCGAGGGCTAACAGATTTGTTCGGTGACATTCACGTGAGAAGTCTAAAACTTGCTGAAGCAGATCTAAGCAGGATTGCTACAAGAAATTGGGCGCGACTTGTGGTAGAATTTCGAGTCCAAAGTAGACCTAGTGTGACAATAAACAATTTCATCCTCTAAATATATTCACAAATTACTTTTCCAGTATTAAAATACTGAATAACCTAATGAATTTTTTTAAATTATTGAGTCATAGAACTAAATAACTTGTATAGTAGTCTCTTAATACTTTTCTAGTTATAGCTGATATGCTAAGAGATGGAAGCATTATACGTTTCCATTGTATATAAATCCTAACTTCCTTTAGAAGCAATCCACATTGATAGAATGTACTATTAGTCAATTTCCTGCCTAGTATGACTTCAAAGTCATGCATATCTAATAAGACCAACTCATTAGAGAGCTTTTAAGTCTAACTACTATGTAACTACCTCTATGAAAGTTTTATGTTACTGGCGTAGTTTTAGTGAAAGTAGGCACTCTAAAAGCTCCAACCTCACATTAATCTATCTAACAAAATGTTTTAGCACATACGAGTGCTTAGGATTGATCTCAAAATATTCATCACTACCTGTACCTATCACTGTACCAGATGTATCCTCAATACTCGCTGGGTTACTGCAATTACCCTAGCATATGTAGGTGGTCTCCTTCCATATTAGCTACACCTTGGTACTGAGATCTTGGTGCTTTAGGAGTCTTTGGATATTATAGGTGGTCTGACTAACCTCTGACTAAATGATATTTTTCGTCTTATCCTTCTGTCACTAAGCCATTTAAATTTATTGTTCTTATCCTGATCCAAACAAATTAGGTCACTTTTGGGGCCTCTACTCCTATTAAGCAATTTTGGATCTAACTTACAAATACATTCAATCAAACTTCTTGACACTATTAGGGCCTCCCGTGGCTAGTGCATCGCCACTGCCCGTATCTGTATTGTTCACTCAAGGTGAAAAAAAATTCCACTGACGGTTTTGCCAATTATAACTGTTTTTGAACGAGGTTGAATTAGAAGCGAAAACATTTACTAAACAATCCCTGTGCTCTGGCCTGCAAGATAAAGGTACTTTAAGTGCCGGAGCATCTCGTGTGGCTTTGGGACCCCTAAGGTTACATCGGTGCATTATGTTGTGAACTCAAAGATAAATTCTATAACACCAGAAATTTTTTTGTCAACTCAAATGCATGGAAAATAACAAAACTTTATGGGTTCCCCAGCTCACAAAAACAATGTATAAACACATTACGAAATTATAACACTTATAGAGACAACCTTATTTCAAAACCTCACTTTGATACCAACTGAAAGGACCCATCTCGAAGTTCCCCTTCTAAAACCTAAGTAGAGCCCTCCCAAAGACCCAATAGTATCCCTCCAATCGATATCTAACTCAACCGAAGGGTTCCTATAAAGCCAAGTTGTTCAACTGTTAAAAAACCATTTATATTTTAAAAGTTAAAAGCGGGGAAAATAGTGGGAATTTTTTAAAATTTATTTTATTAAAAATTTTGGTAGCAGGATGACTGCATTTTAACCTTCCCAAAGTTTTCAAAAGCCTTGTAAAATTCCGAAACACTTCCATATTCACACCAATTTCTCAACTACAAATTTTGGACTTCAAGTCCATGTACAAGCAACCCAATCAAATAATTCTCAACATTCACTACAATATGTTTTTAGCTTTTTAAACTTTATAATAAACTTTAAAAAGCTTAAAACTGCCCGTATCTATATTGTTCACTACAACATTCATCATAGTAATCAGTTTACTAAAAGTTAACTTTTTTATAACAATATAACTGAAATATTCTCAAACAATTACAAAACTCATGGTAAAGCATTTGTATAACAATTTATTCGTGCATCATGAAATCTAGTAATAACATAACATTTCATAAAACAAAATTTCTAAATTTCTAAAATACTATTCCAAAATATTTTTCAGTCTTTAACCCATAATTTACAAGTTTCCATTTTCCATTTTTTCTCCTTAAATAATAAATAGTGGTGACAATAAGTTTTCTGAAAACTTTTACAAAAAAAATAAGCCATCCACTAGAATTAGTACTATATGGTACCTCTTAAACCAATTTTAAAAATAAATAGTGGCGACATCACTTTTCTTGCTTAATATAGCTCACCAGTAGTTTCTTTACCATATACCACACTAGGCCTAAAGTCACGGAGTTGGTTTTGCATCGCTTACTCGTGACTGGTTAACCACTAGTTATAGAGCTAGTTCTACATCACTTACTCGTAATAGGTTAACCACCATAAATATATTAGTATAATAACATATATAAAGCCTAGCGGTGTATCATAGGCAAAAGCAACTCTTACATTTACGAGTTATCTTATTTTCTAAATCAAGTATGGGAAGATTCATAATTGAATTATTTCAATGTAACTCCCAATCATATAAAATTTAATTTTCAAATTAAAACTCATATATTGCCAAACCACACACTTAGCTAGCAATCTAACATCTAATTACTCAAGTTCAGGCTAGAATAGTGAAAATGAGAGATGATTAAGAGACTAAGAAAAATGCGTCTCATGCTCGTGCGTAATGTTAGCACACATGCACGTGAATTTGAAATTTTGCACACATTAAAATGATTGTACATTCATTCATTGATATTTCGGGTATAATTGATTATAAATGTGCTTATATGAGAATTGTGAATTATTTGTATTGAAAATCAAATTGGATAAGTATAAATAGTTGGATTCGAATTTTGGTGAATTTTAGGAAAAATGCCAAGTGGTAAGTCAATTATAAATGGAAATAGAAATAAGAGTAAAAAAAATAGTGAAGAATTTTGGAGATAACTTTAGAAATTGTGAGAAGATGATGTTGAGACTTGTAGAGACAGATGGAGTAAAGTCGAATTGTGTTACATCGTCTAAGATATGAATCTTTAAAATCTTTAGAGTCTGATATTAGTAGAGTCATGTAACCAACTCCAACTAGCAGATGTTCTAGTACATTATGCAATTGTATCGTCTTGCTTAGACGAAATTTCTACAATTACATTGTCTTGTTTAGAAAAAAATCCTTTTTTCTGAGTACATTCTGCATTATCATCATCTTACTTAGACGAAATCTCTTTGTCTGAGTACATTCTACAATCTTATCATCTTACTTAGATGAAATCTCTTTATCTGAGAACATTCCTCATCGTCTTGCTTAGACGAAACCCTTTTGTCTGAGTATATTTTTCAATTACATCATCTTGCTCAGACTTAATCACTTCGTTTATTTCATTCAGCACCCATCTGTCTGTTCCCTTTATTCTTATCCATTCAGACTTGATAACTTTGTCTGATCCATTCAGACTTGATAGCTTCCACTGATCTATTCAGACTTGATAACTTCATCTGATCCGTTCAAACTTGATCACTTGCTTGATTCATCTTAGACTAAATTACTTCATCTGATTCATCTAAGACTGAATCATTTTGTCTGTTCTGTTCATTTGATCTCAGAGACTTAGTTATTTTTTCTGATTCATTTCAGGATCACTTCATCTGATCCATCTGAATGAGACTTCGTCATTTTGTCTTATTCATTTCAGACTTAATCACTTCATTTGACCTCAGAGACTTAGGGTGTGTTTGGTTAAGGGGGTATAAGAATAAATCAATAGGAATAGAATGAATGGTAGTGGTTAGTTAGTTATTATGATTGATTGAATAGTTTTTTCATACCCAAGTTTTAGGTAATGATCCATACCCTTCATGTGCTAGAGCAATGGGTTTGATTCCTACCAACACTAATATTTTTTAATTTTTAATTAAATATAATTAAAATGTGATTAATTAAAATATAAAATATAATTAAAATAATTAATCAAGATAAAATCTAATAATTAATTAAAATAATTAATCAAGATAAAATCTAATTAATTAATTAAATTCTAATTAAAATATAATTAATTAATTAAAATATAGTTGATTAAATGATTAATTAAAATCTAATTAAAATATAATTTAGATGTAATTAATTAATTAAAATATAATCAATTAATTAGTTAATTACAATGTAATTAATTAAAATATTATTCATTAATTTCTTAAAATATAAAATCATTTGCATTATTAGAGGAATGTAAATTATATTAAACTATGTTACTTGATTTTATTATAGCAATGGAATGGTGGATATTATAGTTATGTCGATGAATTGCACAATATTTTGGATAATTAAACTATATTTTGAAGATATTATATAACTAATGATATGTTGATGTAAGAAAATGCTAGAGTATTTTTTTCTTCAAGAGCTATTAGAAAGAAAAAATTGCAATATACTTGATTTTAAACATTATGTCATTATAATTACGGTGCATAAATTAAAAATAATCATTTAAAATATATTTAAATTTTGATATAAAAAAATTTTAACAAATTTTTATTTCTCAACATTTTTAGCAAACCAACCACCATCAATGGTAATGGTAATCATTCTTTCATCTTAATAAACCATTATAATTATAATGATTGTATCCATTCCCATTCCTCACTATATTTATTCCCATTCCCATGCTCATTACCCTTTGTGAACCAAGCGCCCCCTTAGTTATTTTTTCTGATTCATTTCAGACTTAATCACTTCGTCTAATCAACTGAGACTCAGTCATTTTGTTTGATTCAATTCAGACTTAATTACTTCGTCTGATCCTCTGAGACTTAGTCATTTTGTTTGATTCATTTCAGACTTAATCACTTCATCCGTTCCATTCATTATTCATTCGTCTGTTCCATTCATCATCTATTTCATTCACCCTCCATTCTTCTGATCCATTCTCTTAATCTATATGTCTGATCCATCTGAAACACTTCATCTAATTCAGATTTTGCTTAAGTATCGTCTTGACTAATGAATTGTGCCACGTATATTTGTCTGCACACTTAACAAATTTATAAAAAATAGTTCACACACTTCCATTATTATTATTATCTGACTTTCATCAAAATCAACGGAATAAGTGAAGTCTTCTTGACTTAACAGACCCATTTCATGTATACTATCTAATCAAAGGATAATTAAATATGAATAACTTTGAATAGTTAGCTTCTTCTGGATACTTCTGATATGAAGGAGAATAAGTTACCTTTTGACTTAGTCTTTTCTTCAAAATATCTTCTGCAAGCGTTTTTCCTTCATGAACTTTTGATTCACCAAAACCATCACTAAAGTATATCTTGCTTTCATCTAGCTTTTGCTACTCCAACCTTTGCTATCTATTTCTTCTGCCTCAAGAAAAAACTAACCTAAACCACCTTCAAGATGATGTATGTGGGTTCATGAGAGTTAGGATTTCTTGGAGTTCTAAAGATTTTGGGGTTTTATCAAGTAATTATCTTGTTAATCCTTATGAGTTATATGTATATGAGAGAAATTTGGTGATTTAATTGTCATTCAATGATCATATGAAAATGGACATTTTTCATGTCGACTGTGATTATAGTATGAAGATGTGTATTTGTTCATTTTCATCCTTGATAATCAATACGTTATAAGGTAGTGTTAAAAGGATTTTTTGATGTTATGAGATTTGGAAAATTGGAAGATGAGAAAGACTGGTTAAAGGAAAGTGAGGAAATATGTTGGAATAGTATAAACTGGGATATTGCACTAAACATAAATTAGTATTTTGATCATTTCTTGACTTGTGGTGATCCAAATAAGATGGTGTACTGTTTTAGTATAAGAGTAGTCTGAAATTATTTGGAATATATCTTTCGAAATACTGAACCAAATTGAATGATATTAGTGTCCTTAGAAGCTTAAGAGAAAGGAGAAAAATTTTCTAGAAGAAAGTGTTCTCAAATTCCCCCATTTGTATTGACTAAATGATCAGAAATAGTTGACTCGAAATGATGCTTAAAGTAAAATTTGAAATGATTCATTGAGTTATGAAATTAGATTCAAAGTGTTTATTTGAGATATAAACCCTAATAAAAAATATTACTTAAGTGATTTTGATATTGGATTGATAATTTGATGAGAATAATGGAAAAATACCCGAAAATGTCATTGAACATGCATTGTACATTCTAGTGAATACTTATGATTGTGCATTTATTAATGTGTGTGCAATGTGCGTATTGCATAATTGTGATGTTCAGGATAAACGTCCGCATCCAGACGCTTCTATATCAAAGAAGTAACTGCTAAGTTGGAGCGTCCTGTGAGTAGGCCTAGATCGTCTCATTTTATTGTTTGTTCTGTTTTGAATTTTTGTATTGATTAACTACTGAATGATCATATAAATGTGATTTGATTGTGTTGATTCCGGACAATGAAGGTCTGATGATTGTGATGTATGAATGAGATATTGAAGTTCTCATTGAATGTGAATTGGATGGAATAACTATTTTTTCAACTTAAATGTTGAATGCCGGACTAAGGTCCGATGACAATGTGAATGAGAATGTGATAGTGAATATGATTGTATGATATTGAGCACTTTCAATTGACTGATTATATATGATTGATGCATTTCATTACATGAATGCATAAAAATAAAGGCAGTTGTGACCGGAGTAACTACCAAAAAGAGCTAAATGCTCAAAATGTGAAAAAGAGCTAGAGCTCAGAAAGTGATTAAGAGCCAAAGGTTCACTATGTAAAATGAGCCTAGTATCTCCAACTGATACGGGACAGTTATTAATGAGCCCGGTATCCACATTGGATGCGGGACAGTATAGACACTCGGTCACAACAAAGTAACAAATTGAAAGTGAGCCTCATGAGCACTGCATATGCATATGATATGTATGATTTAAATAGTTTGATTGATTTCTGAACGTGATAAGTGTTCGAATGATTGAATGATTGTAAATGAAAAGATGTGAATTATGTGCTTATAAGTGATGATATGTGTTATATGATTGAGTGAGCCATCGAGGATGGTCACTCAGTGAGTTCACAAAACTTACCCAAAATTTGCAATTATTTTTCAAGCTCTAAAGAGTTGCTTCATTAGGCAAACGGGAGTAAGACGTTTACATTCAAGTAAGAGATAGGGATCGGGATCAGTTCATGCCTGCATATGTATTTTATTATATTACATTAAAATGTGTATTCATAAATGATGTACAATATATACATGAAAGATTTTAAAATGTAATGAAATTATGCTAGAAGCATTTTTGTACTTGAAATGAGCCCAAATGGTTATTGAAATTCTGATGATTGTATTACTGTGATTGAAAAAGTTTATGTTTAAAATGGCCCATTTCGATTGTTGATTTCTGCATATGTTATTGCTTTCAAAACAAAATTTGTAACAAGATTTTATTGACTGACTGTGTTAGCATACTACCCCCGCGGCGACCCCCTTTGTGAGGAGGCACCCCTTCTCCCGAAGTTACGGGGCTATTTTGCCGAGTTCCTTAGAGAGAGTTATCTCATGCCCCTAGGTATTCTCTACCTACCCACCTGTGTCGGCAAGTTCTCAGACATCACTGAGGATGCCGGGTACAGGTCTTGCAAGAGTGGGGTGTTACAAGCAATATTTACTTGTAAGATATCATTTTCATAAAAGTCAACATAATTATTCAATTCATGATCAAATGAAAACCATTTGCGTAAACTCAATTTAAAGTACACTCACAACTTGTTAGTCTCCATAAATAGAAATCATTTCGTAAAATCAATTTAAAGAATGCCTACAACTTGTTTGTCTCCATAAATAGAAATTGTTTGCATAAAATCAATTTAAAGAACACTCATATGTCATCCATTATTTTACAAAGAATTTAGTCATAAATAATTAAAATACACTCATTGTTTCCCAAACTTATCGCTAAGCACACTTATGCGTTTTGTGCCTCTCCTTTACCTACATAAAATGCATTTTGCTTAGGAATTTATTTCCAAATTAGGATATGAGACATTAAACCATAATTCGGTTTAATCAAATTTGAGATTAGTATTTAATTGCGTAACACATAAGCTAATCGTATTTCTGCTTACTTTTGTAAGCTAACCTATTTTTCTCCATTTCCAAACCTAACTTCAAAAGTCACTTAAATACCATATTTTACCCATTCTAACCTACTAATTTCTTCAGAACATAATCTCACCCAATTTAATTCACCATATCACAATCATGCATGATGAGTCACGATTTTGAGCTATGTCTAGAATCCATACCTCCACATGTTCCTTAATTTTCACATAGCAAATGTTCGAACTAAGTTTTAAGGTCTTCCAAACATTTGTTCTCCTATGTCTATAGTTTTCGTAGCATCATAAATAATTTCATTTCAACTTCTAAATCATGAAACATGTACCAAATATAACAAGCTGCTTTAACACAGGGAAAATATCAGGTTACCATTTTCCATCCTAATTTTTAATGTTATTAATCTTGAATTAGGTCTAGGTTTCTTCTATAGAATTTTAGTTATATTTGTTAAGTTTTATCTCCAATTTGAATTAAACAATTTTGACATTTGTAGGCCAAGTTATGGCCAAAATAATGTGACTGGTTCAAATTAACCTAAAATAGAATTTCACTGCATGTTCCTCTCTTGTCATATTCAACTAATTCAATACCAAGAAACATGAAAGTAATACCAAGACAACATTGATGTTAAACACATCCATATCACTCAAGAAAACTTATAAAAATTAGAAATCTACATAGGAAACTGGCCACTTTTTCCTCTAATTTTTTTTGGTATTTAATGAACACTTCAGGATTCCTCTAAATCAACATCAAATTCCATAAAAAAAGACTACACTCGTCTTCCTCTCTCCTTGGCTAATGTTCACCTTTGTCTTCTCTTCTTTTCTCTTTCTTTTTGTTCACACATTTACTCTCTTATGACTCTCATGTTTTTGTTAAAAGAATGAAGCAAAATGTCTTAAATTTTGTTTTTTATACTAATTTAATGGATTACACATGTCACCTTCCTATTTGTCATCACTAATGACTCATCACACACATGTCATTACCTCATTGGTCATCTCTAATGACTTATCAATCCAGTAATATCATGTAAAAAGACCAAATTTCCCTCAATAAGTACAAAAAGACAAAATTGCCCTTTAATGCATTTAATTGACTAGTTAACTGAATTAAATCCCGAAAACATTCGACAACCTTCTTATTTTCAAAATGACCATGAAATACTCTAACAAAGGTCAGTTCTTATTGATTGGATGCTTAAAATTTTTTTGAATGGGTTTTAAATCCTCAATATCCATTATTTTCCAAAAAGGGCATTTTAGTATAATAATTTCAAATTACCTGAATTTTATTCAAACAACCTTTGTTTTGACCTATTTCAATTCCTATGGACTCCAATCCTAATTCCAGAGCTTTTCATTATATTTGAAATTGTTTGGTAACTTTTTGGTTGCTCCGAAGAATTTTCAAATTAAATTCAGAAATCATGAAATGTCACCAAAGTCATCCAGATTTCATTCAAAAGTGTCACCTAAATCTCCAAAGCACTTTTCGAGGCTTTTAAAGCTTGTTCGGACTCATTCCATATCTTTTCAGAGTTTTTGAAATTTTTTTGAGAAATTTCTTATCGAGTCCAGAACTATCTCTAGTCCATCCATGATCTCCATTATAACCTCAATAATACATTTAAATGCTTAAATTACTCTAGTACACCATAAACATATCATATTTTATAAAATGCATTTATAACACATTACACAATACATTAATTCAACTTGGATATTACAATTGGATAACAAAAAGATAAAATTTTATATTAGAACAATGTATGGATGTGTTAAGTCCAAAACTTTTGATGCTTGTTATTTTTGGTTACGATATGTTGCTAGATATAAATCTTGATATATACTTATAAACTATTTAACTACAAAATTAAAAAAATATAAACTTTAAGAAACTTTAAGGACTTAATATGATATATTTGAATTTATAAATATAAAATTCTAGCTATGTAATTAAAGTTAGACTTTAATAAGGGAAATATAAAATAAGAGTTAGCAGTCTACATTAAACCTTTTAAAATAGTTAGATTAATATTTCTTTACTTTGCAAATATTATTTCTTAGAGGTTGACCAAAAGAACAACTTTATAGTTGGCTTCTTCATTATACTCAATGCAATTATAATATTAATAGTAAAAGAAAATTTACTTAAGAAATTGTAGACCCAAACTAAAATAGAACATTAAAGGCAAAGGAAGATTGATTCTAATGAGCTTGGGGCCTAAACTTATCGACTGACCTTGAATTTATTTTTAATCAATTTATGCTTCTAGACTTTAACCTATGGTATTTTTTTTGCTTATTTTTTTTTTGCTTATGTTTTTTTTTTTTGGAAAAAGGGATTTGCAATATTATCTATTATGTTTAGATATTATTGAATTGATTCTAATGCTCTATCTCCACACAAAATCATAAATAAAAGCATATAACAATGAAAAACTTTTTAATTGAATTAATTTTAGGGACTAGACCTTTTGTAGTGGCATAGGACTTACTGAAACTGAAAACCAAATGATTTTTTTTCCTATCTCACACACTTTTTCTTTAAAATTGTAATTTTCGTTAAAACTAAAAAAGCGTACAATTAATGTTACATTTATGTAACACATATTTCACATAAATTTGAGCTTTAAACACAAATTTGGCCTTTTCTTAAATTTAAGCTAAGTTGGACTTTAGTTCTTGGCCCCCGAATTTTTTTCCTGTTGAGTTAAGCATGATTTAAATAAATTATGAGGTCTTAATAGATTAATTTTTTTGGAGTTAATTGTTATGTCAATGTTAGTAGGATTTTATTACATTGGTTAGTTGAATTAAAGTAGAAAGAGTGTATAAAGGGCAATTTTGGCATGTTACTTAAGTATAAAAGCCATAAAGCATAAAGGAAGGGCAAAGTTGACATTTCACACTCATTAAGGGTATAGTTGGAGGAAGAAAGTGTAGTCATGATCTTAAGAAGTAGAAAAACGTGAATAAGGGAGAGAAAGAAGAGAAAAACGAAAAATAAGAGAAAGGAGAGAGGGTTTCGTTCTTGAGAGAAAAGAAGAAAGATCAAGTTAGGGTTTCACCTTTTCTTAGCTTTCAAGAGTGATTTTGAGGTTGTTTCAGAAGACAAAAAAAAAAAAAAGGAAGAGAAGAGCTTCCTTTTAAGCCAAAAATCTTTTTATTTGGTGAAGATTCAAGGTAAGTCCATTCTTAATCCTATGGATTTTTGGAAGGGATTTAGTTCATGAAGCTTAGGAAATGAATGGGTTTAAATATTCTAGAATCAATTTTAGTGAATATGCTTTTTGGGTTCTTAATTTGTATTCCTATTGAATGTGATTTTTGCCAATGTTAAAGGGAATCAAGAAAGGCAAAAGGAGCAAGAGGAGAGGCACCTTTAAGTAAGTTTTTAAGTAAGGAATCCAGGTGGGTTACATGTTTATAGTTAAGTTAATGAGCTATAAATATTTTTCCAAATCAATGTGAGTTAAATGATTTGAATTGCTTTATAAATGTTACATTTATTGCTCCTTAAATGATTTAAGAAATTGCTACATTTTTGGTATATGAATCTTGTTGATGATTTATGAAATGGTATTAGAAATATATTATGCTTATGGAAATTATGTTTTCGAAATGTGTCCTTTAGGCAATATGTTTACAAGTCATGAAATTCATGTTTGTGATGGTTCATTCTATTATGTCATGTGCATGTTGGCCATGTTAAAGGCTTCTCCCGACTACCCGTTAGTGGCATGGAGCTCCTTCATGGACTCCCTTATGTTTATGAACTACGTAAAACCATTATGTGGTTTATGATAGTCTATTTTGTTATTACTAGAGATTCCCAAGAACTCCCTCATATTTATGGACCTACCCAAACCATTCTGATTGCTTATGTGTTTATGATTTGTTGATAAGTTTGATTAATAAATCACTTATGTTGTTTATGAATTGTTTGGCAAGTTAAGAATTCGAGAAGTACGTGTTTATGGATTCAATGCAAATTTAATATGGCAATGAATAGTTTCAATGGTTTTGCTTGTTTCTCTGTTATAAACTTGTTTCCGATGAGCTTTCAAAATCAACCCCATTCCTCCCCATCTCCAGGTGATGAGTAAGAGATCGAGTGATTAAGAGTCAAGGCATCACTCTAAATTTGCATATTTTTGTATTTTAAGTTAGTTTATGGAAAATACAAGGCTTTAGCCACATTTCAAGTATTACTCGTTCATATATATTTTGTATATTTGGATTACAAGACCAATGATGTATTGCGGCTTGAATTAGGGGAAAACTGTATTAATCTAGGTTGATTTAGATAAAGTTCTGTATTTGGAAGTTGTAGTTTATCCTCTTAGCTTTCCAATGATATAGAGTATGAAATTTTTTGATATCGGAGTTGAGAGACATGTTTTTTTATAAGTTAGTGATGTTGCATAGGATGTAAATGAGATAATTACAGTAATTTGTGATTTTGACCCTTTTGGAGGCAAAATCTCTTCGGGGTCTTCCCGAAAGTTTTAGATTTAGAAGATCTCTTTGAAACCATCCTAAAATGACTTTAAGCTGACATCTCTAGTGAAAGTTATGCCTATTGTCCCAAAATAGGTGCAATTGTAAATTGTGGACTTATCAATGCTTTTCTATGATACATTTAGGCTTGAATGGAACTTGAAATGTACTTAGTAGAGAAAACAAAAATGAGTGATACGTTAGGGTGATGATTCAGAACATAAACATAAGAATGGATTATTGTATATCAATTGATCAAATAGGTAATTATTTTGGGATGGTATGGGAATGAAGATGAACCGATGTTGGCTAATGAGATTCCATTGAAATAACCCTAAAAGGTAATACGCTCACGTTTTATGACTCCAGAGTTGGACTCCGAAAACGGGATCCAACATCTTACGTTGAGTTGTACATCCAACATATGATAGTTTACTCGAAAAGGAATTACGTTAAATTTCAGTTAAAAATTATAACTC
>JANSVA010113541.1:0-10116 GCA_025504915.1 Erythroxylum reticulatum
TTTGGTAATCCTCTTACCAAATCATGTCTAACCAACTTGGAAATATGTTTAAAACTAACATGACCTAGCTTTTTATTTCAAATAAGTTTTTCCTCATCTGTTGATATAAAACACGAAATATTTTGACTTTTCAAAACATCCAAGTTAATGTTATAGAGATTATTTCATCTCTTGGCAGAAAAGAATATGGAATCGTCCTTGTTTTTGACAACACAAGAATTTTGATTAAAGGATACTTCAAAACCAGAATCACGTAATTGACTTACACTAATTAGATTATGCTTTAATCCTTTAACTAGTAGAACATTATCAATAGATGCAAATGAATCTTTACCAATTTTGCCGATTCTAACTATTTTACCCCAATGGTTGTCTTCAAAAGTTACTGATCCTCCTTGCTTATTTTGGAGGTCTAGGAACATAGACCTTTTTTCCGACATGTTTTGCAAGCATCCACTATCCAAATACCATTGGTGCTTCTTTTAAGAAAAGAGATCTACAGTATCTATTATGTCTTTCTTAGGTACCTATATTTTCTTGGGTCCTTTGGGGTTAGACTTCCAATTATTCCTTGAGTAATAAGAATATTATTTCTTTTTCTTTCTGTTAGGAACAAAAATCTTATTATAACAAACATTACCATTAGTAAACCCTAAACCACTCTTATCATTTAGATGTCTATATTTTTTAATTATATCATTCATCCTTTTTGTGCTTTCAGTAAATGTTTCTAAATCTGTTGAAAGACTATTAATCTTTTTTTCGATTGATTAATTTCATCAAATCTATCTACAGTTACTTTCTTTTTCATATCGTCTACTTTTTTTTAAGGTGGACGTTTTCTTTTTCTAACACTTCCGTGTTCTTCAAGCTTTCAACAAATTTCTTTTTCACAATCCTATATTGTTTTAATATAGCATGTGAATCTTCTAACAATTCTAAATATCCATCTTGAAGTTCATTAAAGTTAGAAGTTACCTCATCGTCACATTCCTTTTCAGCTACCAAGTATATATTTGCTTATTCTGATGCTTCTGAGTCTGAGTCAGATTCAGACGAATCCAAATCTTCCTACGTTGCCATCATGCTCTTTTTGTTTTCTTTGCTTTTCTTCTGTTTTCTTTTGAGCAACGTACATTCAGACTTATAATGTCCTGGTTTGTTGCACTCATAGCAAACGATAGAACTTTTCTCATTCTTTGATTCGTCTTTGCTATTCTTCTTTAAAAAAAATTTTATTTTCCTTCATTTTCTTTTTCCACATCCTCCTAATCTTTCTTGAAATGAAGGATAGTTCATCATCATCTTCTCTTGAATCTTGATCAGATTTACTAGTGTCATCATTCTTGATTTCTTCAATCTTTAATGCCTTTGAAGATGTGCTTCTATTTTTCTGGTTCTTCTGATTCTTCTGACCAACCTTTAATGTGATAGATTTATCTCTTCTAGTTTTATCTTCTGCATCAAGCTCTACTTCATGTATCTTCAGTGAACCTAGCAATTCATCTAGCTTCAGCTTACTTAAGTCCTTGGTCTCTTGTATTATTATAACTTTTGGTCTCCATCTTTTTGGAAGACTTTTGAGAATCTTTCTAACATGATCTTGATTATAGTAGATTCTCCAAGAGCTTTAAGTCCATTAACAATTTGAAAATTTCCAAACATCTTATCAATAATCTCCTCATCTTTCATCTTGAACAACTCATACTGATGAACAAGAATACTAATCTTGGACTCTTTCACTTAATTTTTGCCTTCATGTGCAATGGATAATGTGTCCCACATTTCCTTTGCAACTTCACATCTATGAACCTTATCGTATTCAATTTTGCTTAGGGAATAACTTAGAAAGAACTTAGCCTTTGAGTTTAACTAAAATCGAGCTTTTTGATTGACTGACCATATATCACGAGAGATGTTATTACCTTCATCGTCAGTTGGTGTAAATGGACCATTCTCGATGATATCCAAAAGATCGATATGTGTGGATTCTATAAAGAGTCGTATCCTATCATTCCAATAATGATAATTTTCACCATTGAATACAAGGGGTCTTGAGACCGAGGCACCTTTTGCTATAAAAACATGTGTTTCAGCCATGGATCTTTCTCCTTACTTTGTAATAGTATTTTTTGGAAACCTCGCTCTGATACCAACTAAAGTAAATCACTTGTTAATATAGAAATCATGTATAATATGTAAAATACACAAAAGGGGGGTTGAATTGTGTAATATTTTCAAAAATATTAATCTTTTGAGATTTCTTGAATTTCATTACAGAATTCAAATGATCACAAAAAAACTTTACTGAAGTTGATAAGTAATGCAATCAAAAGTATTATTAGCTACTCTTTTAACAATAGAAAATTAAAGATATGGGTTAGAGAATAGACACCACGATTTTATACTAGTTCACCCATAACCTTAGGCTATGTCCAGTCCTTAGAGTTTGTATGAGATTTCACTATACTTTTTAACTTTACAAGTGTTCTTTCTACACTAACAGAGCCTCTTCAGGTCTTTCTCATAAAGTATTCCTTATCTACTTTCTTAGCCTCTCCAGGCTCTAGCTTTTCTTTCTCTCTGTAGGAAAGATATTTTTTAGCTTCATGTTACAGATGTATTCGCTCTTTTCTTTTGCACTTCGAATATATAATTTTTCTAAGTATTGTATAATCAAATTTTCTCTTTTGTAAAATTGTTATTTAGTCTTTGACTATAATTAGTATTTATAGCCTAAGTCTTCAACTGTCTTCTTGAGCACTGCTTCTTGAATCTTCTAGAAACTGTTATTAGTTGAGTCCTGTAACTAACTCCAACTAACTAACTGACTGACGTTCTAGAATAGCTTCCCTTTGTCTCGTCTAATATAATATTTCTTCTGTTATCACACTTCTTCTGGTATCATGCTTCGTTTGGTATCGTGCTTCGTCTGTTGTTGATGTATTTCTTCTATTGCCGACATATCGTCTGGTGTTGACCACGCATCTTCTAGGTTTGACTAAGTATTACTTACATTTTCTGCACACTTAACAAACTTATCAAAATAGTTCATACATTTCTAAGATTATTATTATTTGATTGTCATCAAAATTAATAGAAGTAAATTCATCTTGACTAACAACACTATGGGCTTATCGAACTGCCTACAAGTCACCAATTGACATGTCCCCCTACTGCTTAATCTATGGCAAAGCTTGCCACTTGTTAGTAGAGTTGGAGCATAAATCATATTGGGCAGTCAAGTAATGCAATATGGATTTATAATCTTCTAGGATAGAAAGAAAGCTACAGTTGCAAGAGTTAGAAGAGATGAGGTTAGAGGAGTATGAGAAATCTCAACTCTATAAGGAGAAAACCAAGCTTGTGCACAATAAAGTTCTTCTAAGGAAGAACTTCAAAAAGGGAGACAAAGTGTTATTATTTAAGGGTCGTTTCATTTTTAAGCAAAAGAAGTTTAACACTCGTTGGGATGGACCGTATACAATCATAAAGGTGCACAAAATTGGCATGTTAGAGCTTCTATATGAAGAAACTGGAGCCAAGCTTAAGGTGAATGGCCATCTATTGAAGCTCTATCATGAGAACTAGAAGCCTCCATGAATGTCAGGCTGTTTCTTTCCTTCATTTGTTTACTTACTTATGCCCTATGATTGCTCGTGACATATATTGGTGCATTAGTTTGTTGAGTAAGTGTGGGGGAGAAATTAATCAATAGGAAAATAGCTTAGTTTTTAGATTAATTACTAGTTTTTCAATTCAATAAAATTTCCTTCTAGTTCTACCTCTTGCCTTCCTTTTGCTATGTTTGATTGCCCTTTTTGCTTTATCTTTCCGTTGCTCTCTATTTATATTCACTATGCGATTGTGCTTTGCTTGTTTAAAATTGAGGACAATCTTATGTTCAAGTGTGGCGGAAGAATGTCTATCTTTTTGAATTCAATAAAATAGCTTTTTCATGCATCAATTTTGGCTACTTAATTGTTTTTAAATAGGTCATTTGTGTGTTTAAAGTTGTTAACTTAGTTTGAGGTGAATTTGCACTTACCTGGCACTTTTTTTGTGTTTCTGCTACCTTTTGTTGTGGCCATCACTGGTTTTGCCGCGGTGAAACTTTGCTCGAGCATACATCGCCGCGGCAATGCCACCTTATCTTTTCTTGGCAAAGCAAATGTTTTTATTCCCTCAGTTCAACATTAGATTCTTAATACTCCTGTGTTGAAATTTTGAAAATTTCAAAGTGTTATATGTGCCTTTGGAAAATCATCCATAGTTTAAAATGATAGTTTTTTTGGTAATTCAGTAAAAAAATTTATACAAATAAGAAAATGTTATGTATAGAACTAGACATTTTCTAACCAAAAATCTCTATCCTACCAAAAGGGCTTATGTAATACAAATTCATAAGAATCGAGAGCAAGGCGTGGAAGAAATACTACCAACACCATTCCTTCAAAGACTGCCTAAGAAAGCTAGATCTATTGCCCAGTTACATAATTACATCAACAAGCATGGCAACAACACAAATGTCTAGCAGTTATATTCCAACCATAAAAAAACCAAAATCGTAATCAGCATAACTAAACATGAAGATGTAAGAAATTCCTTCTATTTTCCTTGTCCACAATCATGGTTGCCTTCTGTTCATATACCTTTCTGAACAGTACCTCCGTAGGAAATGGTTCTCCTCCTGGTGATCTGCCTATTATAGGTATGAAGGAAGTATACAACCTCCTCCTCTTTACCTCTGATATGTCAAGAAAAACCTGCACTTTTTTCAATAAGAATAAAATAAAACACACACACAGTTACCTTCTCTTGGTGTTTAAGAGGAGATGCTCTATCACTTGTAAGATCACTTGCCAAGTAAAGCTCCTTATATCCAAGGCTTCATCTTTGACAGGATAATGCAGAAGGCATATAAGTCACAATGGTTGGAGGGTAAAGATAGGCTAACCTTTAGTAATATGGATTGGAGATTGGTTAGTTGAGGATTACTAATGTGGAAATGAATAAATATGTTGAACTATATTGTTCTTGAGAAAGAACAATGAAAGAATAAATGATCGATAGTCTCGGAATCCAAAACACACAAAGAGCATCGATTTGGGGTATGGAGATACAGTAATTTATCCCTAGTCTGTAAATTGTTCAAAAAGGCCAACCATAAGATGAAGGAACATCTATGACTATTCCCTTTATGTCATACCAATGGATACCAAGGAACCATCTAATTTGTCAATCTTATGAGATTGTAAGCTAGCTTATTAGTATCCTACTTAGAAGGGCTTGCTATCCATTCTAAACTATCCTCGCTTAAAGAATCTGGGTCATAAAGTAGAGTTTCTAGGTTACAAATAGGCCCCACATTTGTATCTTGCCATCTCCATTCATTGTTCCAGATATCTTTCTATACTTTGGCACTCTGGGAAAATCTAATCCATTGATTAATCGAGGAGTCGAGTGAGCCAACAAGATACCTCTCGGATGCTAATGATCTTACCATAAAAAATTAGACTTACCATTCCTAATTCTAAATTAAACTTGGTTCACAATTTGGTCTCTAACAGACAAGATCTTCTGCCAATTCCACGAACTTCCATTGCTAGGTACAATATTCTAGAAAATTTTCCTTCTCAATATAATTGTGTGAACCCACTTAACCCATAAGGCTTCCCTATTAGTAAAAAGAACCTAAGTTATTTTCCCTTATCAACACTTTATTCCAACTAGGCAAGTGTTTAAAACCTGTACCTCCTTCTTTTTTAGATCTACAATCATTATTCCAATTGACCCTAGTTGGAGCCTTTTTCTCAACCGTCCCCAACCACAAAAGTTCCTAAGCTTTTTGTCTATTTCTTTAATAATAGATAAGGAAGAATAAAGATACTAGAACAATAAAACTGAAAGGTAGACAAGACCGAAATAACTAATTGGACTCTATCAGCATAAGAAAGATTTTTATGGGTCTAACTGTTAACTCTAAAATCAATTTTTTCTAGCAAAGGGAGATAATCCCTCCTAGTCAACCAACCAAATACAAGAGGAAGTCCCAAATATCAAATGGGAAGGTGTCCTACTTTAAGACCAGATAGGCTTTCAATTTGTGGGACCATTTGGTTCAGCAATGGAGAGGCAAAGAAATGGCTCTTATTCAAGTTCAAGACTATACCAGGAACCTGAGAAAAACAACCTAAACAATCTAGTAAAGTTTGAAGCGAAACTAAATCTCCATGACAAAACATTAAGAGATCATAAGCAAATAGAGATGAGTGAGTTTAAGAGCCTTACATTGCCAATGATACTTAAAGGTATTACTACCTATGATGCACTCATTTAAGCTCTTAGTGAACACCACCATACAAATGATAAAGAGAAGAGGGGAAAGGGAGTCTCCTTGTCTCAAACCTGACTTCCTTGGAAAGAATTTTAAGTGGGAACCATTAATAAGAATTGCATAAGCTAGAGACGTAATACACTCCCTTATTTAATGAATGAACTTGGGAGGACAAACCACAACTTCTAACAGATTCAGTAGGAACTCCCAATGAATTAAATCATAAGCTTTTTCTAAATCTACTTTAAAAGCACATCTCTGATGATTATTCTCTAGATGGTAATGATTGAAAATCTCTTAGGCCAACAAGATATTATCCCCTATTCTATGATTTTTAATGAATGCACTTTGATTAGGGCTTATACAGAAAGGGAGGACCTCTCTAAATCTGTTAGGTAAAATTTTTACTATCACCTTATAAATAAAGTTATAGCAAGAAATGGGTCTATAGTCCTCTATTGTGGAACGATTGGCGTTTTTGGGCTCTAAAGTGATGACAGTAGAGTTAATTTCTTTAAGAAGTCTCCCATGAAGAAAAAAGTCTCTAATAGTCCTAGTAATATCCTCCCCAATAATAAGCCATGTATGATTAAAGAAAACCTCATTAAAACCATCTGGCCCAGGAGATTTATTTAGATTAAGAGACTTGAGAACATCCCCAATCTCTTAAATTTAGACTTTTGCAATGAGAATATTAGTAAGAGATTCATTAATTGGATGAGGGAATAACTTCTCCACATACTCTTTGGAAGGAGGGAGGTCTTTTCTAGTCATAATAGTCCTTTGAAAGCATCATAGGAACTATTTTTGAATCTCATTGGCATCCACAAGTCTAATACCATTCTCCTCGATAATCGAATGAATGGCATTTCTATTCTTATTTGCCATAATAGAATTGTGGAAAAAGTTGGTATTTTGATCCCCCTCTCTAATCCATTTGATATGGGAAGACTATTTGAGAAAGGACTCCTGGTCAGCTAAGGCTCCTAACAAGTTATTGATCGCCCTAGTTTCCTATGTAACCAGTTCTATGCTACTGGGAAAATTATGCTTTTGATGTTGAATAATGTTCAGAGCAATTTGACACTTGTCGACTCTAGTATGCACATCTCCTACTTGCCCAAAATTTAGTGTTTTGAGGGCTGACCTCACCAATTTAAGCTTAGACATGACACAAAACATTAGGGTACCGTGGATTAGAGTACTCCACTTCTTTTCCACTATCTGAAGGAAATTTGGTTGAGACACTAGGAAGTTTGAAAACCTAAAAGGGGAAGGTCTACTTGGCCTAGCTACTGAGGACCTAATCAAAATTGGGGAATTATCAGCAATGTTAGGATTTTGTATTATCCCATATGAGCTAGGAGACTTAGAACTCCACATAACATTATAAGGGCTCTATCTAGCTTCCTAGCAACAAATAGCTCTCCATATTGTTTATTAGTACAAGTGAAACTTGGACCACTAAAATTCAGCTCATATAATTCACAACCATCTACACAATGCCTAAAGTCAAACATGCCATTAATAGTTAAAGGACTGATAGGTTCTGCCTCATAAGGGAATAAAACCGCATTAAAATCCCCCGCTATTATCCAAGGATGATTTCCCACTTAGTTTTTAAGACTAGACAAAGCTGACCAGAGATGCTTCCTATGGTTAAAGTTGTTTGAACCATACACATAAATGACAAAAGAGCGAGAAGAACTATTGATGGGAGTGATCTCTAAATGTATCAAGCGATCGGTGAACATTTGGGAATAAAACAAAAAGTTGTCCAATTTCCAAGCTACCACTATCCAAGCATTGGAACTTTGCTCTAAGTTGCTAGAAAAACATCAACTAGGAAACGTAGAAGAACACACATTATTTAAGGTTTAAAATAAATTAAAATCATAGTTGATTTTGGCTAATCCCATTTTCAATGTTTTCAACGAGAGGTGAATGAGGGTATGCTAAGAAAATGGGACTATAAGTTTTTAAACCTTGAGATTGCTTCATTGAGATACTAACCTTGTTGGAAGGATATTTAGGACTAAATTCTTTTATTTATGTGTATCTGCTTAATTTTGTATCTCTCTAGAGCTTGTTTTAATTCTTAATCAAGGCTTTATGAACTAAAAGTTTTATGAATATGATAAAAACATTTATTTCAAAACCCTTAACCCAAACACAAGCCCAAACACTGAACCATTGTTAGCCCCTTAAGCTATCTTTTTGAGTGCATGCACATGGCTTCATATTGATGTAAATATTTTATCTCCAATTTTCTAAGTTTAAGTTGATCTTTGTCCAAAAACCAAAAAAAAAGAGGAGCGTTGTTTGCCTCTAAATTATGAATTTTCCTGATCAGTTTCTTTTAAATATAGAATTAAATTGTCTTAAAACAAGTAAAAGAAATAGCTTCTATGGTAGAATTTTAAATCTTTTCTTTATAATAGCTTATGATTGTTTGATAACAAGAATAATTATAGTGTATGTTACTTTTCTTTTTTCTTTTATTCCTTCCATTTCACATAGCCTTCATCCATCATTACAACCCTTAAAGTCCTCTTGATTTGCAAAATTATGATTCTTGTAATAGAGAGGTAGAACTATCATAAGCTTATGGTAGAGAATAGACTAATCAGACTTTAAAGTGAAACTATCCCAAGACAAATGAGTTGAGAGTTAAACAATTTCCCTTGAGAGAAATCTCTTTTGCCTGATCTCTTGGATTAAATTCTAGTAGTACTTATCTTCTTACAGCTCTCTCAATCTACTTTGGTTTATTTCTGAGAAAGTGGTTTTACTAATTTCTGCTCTCATTTTTAGGTATGGTCGGTATTTCCTTTTGTACATATATCTCTTTAATCTTTTATAAGCTTTGTCCAAGAGTACAAAAGTCTAAGTGTGGGAAAATTTGATTAAACCCAAGTTTTTTATATTATTTAGTGACATTGTCAAGGTTTTTTGTTATATGTCAAGGTTTTTTGTTATATGTCAAGGTTTTTTGTTATACTTTTCGGCTCCTTTTGTTGGATATTGTGCTTAATTTGACCTAAAAGTGCTTGTTTTGAATTAATGTAATTTGAGGATCCAATTGTCATAATTAGTTATTAATTGCACTCACTTCATTTATAGGACAATTGATATTACAAACTATTACTTTTCATTGTAGGACACTCAAGAAGTAGAGCTAAAAGTGGAACAAAGAAATTGAAGACACAAGATGAAGTGAAGACGTTTCGGGTAAAGTTTTCCGCAAAAAAGTCAATGTTTCACCGCAAGGAACCTTTGAATCAACGCAAACCCAAACCATTTTCAAAAATTTCACTTACTGTGCAACTCGATTTGACAACTTGTTTTGGAAAGAAACCTATTTTGGGATAAGTTACAAAAGACCACGGGGAGAGCCGACATCATTGTCATCATTCCATCACTTTGCCACCCACGATTCCTTCATCATGTTCTCTCATATCTATCTCATTTTTTATCCATTTTTCACCACCAACGTCCAAAATGGGTAGCATGGATTCATTCTTAGTTGTGAGGCTTTCGGTTGCAATGCGTGGTTTGGCGTTTTCCTTCCTCTTAAAGATGTAGCAATGGATGGAGTTCAATGTGCTTAAAAGGTGAGTAGCTTAATCCATAGTTTGGCTGTGATTTATAAATTTCTAGGTCTAGGATTTGGAATTTGTAGTTAAGCTACTTGATTATAGATTAATCAAATGTTGGATTATGTGTAGTTGGATTGGTTGATGTAGAACTTTGAGTTTGAATATATGAAGTCTCATATA
>JANSVA010113562.1:0-10115 GCA_025504915.1 Erythroxylum reticulatum
GCGACCAACTTGATTATTCAACTGTGAATCAATTAATTTAGATTCTAATAATATACATGTTTCTCATACATCTCTATTTATATATCTATTACTTACAAAAGAATCTCAGTATCTTTGACTAGATATATAATGCTCATACATATAAAACTAATCGCTTTTGTTTCATTAATAATAAATATTTTATTACAAAACTGTAACTGGAAGAAAATTAAGTTACATGTAAATACACTTGCTTTCGAGGTCACTATATTTACATAACTCCAATAGCAAGCAACCATTCTATTTGTAACACTTGAGTACCCCATGAGAGGATATACAGATGCCACACTAAACAATCCAAAAACTTACCAAGATATTCCAGAAATTCATTGAAAATAAGATAATATACTTGACATTCATACTTTCCTGAGTTATATATAGAACATCATATATATATTATACTCATCATATACATGCCTTACATACAAATCCACCCTTTATTATATTTATTACAAAGCATTTTTAATTTATACACTGTACAATATGTCTCAACACATTGAAATACAAATTAAAACTTAAACATAACATTTTCCAAAATCATATCAAGTCCTTCATTGGCCATTGCGGTTGTCTTAGCCTTAATTCTTCTTATCATAACCTACACGAAGGCAAAACCACTATTTTAAACGTATAGCTTAGTGGAGAATAACTAAACAAGATTCATAATGGTGTTGCTCCTAACAGTCGAATAACATTCACATGTTCTGAATTAGGTCATATCATAAGCAATCTTTAATTGTCCATATTAAAGAGCAATCTAAACATTATTTGTCTCAGAACAGAATGTAATTCATCAGTACAAAACATTCTTGCATCAGAACAAAACATATAAGTATCAGAACAAAACATCATTACTTTAGAACAGAATGTACAAATCTCAAAATAGGATATAATTGTGTCAAAACAAAACAAAACTTGTATTAAATTAGAACATATCTTGTATTAGATTTGAAATTAACTTGTATTAGATAAGAACTTATTTTGTATCAGATCAGAACATATATCAAAACACAAAATAGATTAGCCTACTTGTCCTTTTTATAGAAGCAGGTAATGGGACTATAACAGAAGATACCTATGATTGGTATCTCAAAAATAGAAGAGACTTAAGTCTATAAAATAGAAGACACTAAAGTGTCTAAGATTAGAAAACACTAGAGTGTTAAGTACAGAAGACAACGACCCTTCTAGGCATGCCTATTTACTAATGACTAGAACTTAGTCGTTTTAAAAACAAAACATTTCGTATTTTAGAATCACATGTAAGTGATGTAGTGCATAACATGTGACTTTATTCCATTTTGCTCAAATTTAACATATTCATTCACATTTGATCAAACTTAACATACCTTATAAACATAAAAATTTGCAATAATGCACCAATAAATACATTAAGTAATTACACATTACATGTTTTCACATAAGTTCCTAATTCACAAACATTCACAACTAACACATTACTCTTGTTCTTTAAATCACATTAGCATTCATAAGTAGACTTCATTCTATTAACAACTTATAAGTTCCAAAATTAGATACTTTGTTAACACCTTTATTAAGTTATTACTTCAATTAATAATTCAAATCTTATTCAACCTTTAATTAACTAATTCCACATCAAAGTAGGTTTATTTGATAACAAAGTATCTAATTTGAGTTCATTACTAATAAAACCAAACACTTTTATTTCATTAATAATAAATATTTTCATTAAAACCAAACTCTTTTGTTTCATTAATAATAAATATTTTCATTACAAAATTGTAACTGGAAGAAAATTAAGTTACATATAAATACGTATAATTTCTAATGCACTATATTAACATAACTCCAACAGCTTATACCAACAAATGATAGCTCACTTACTACATGAATGTCGCTAGATGCTCTTTGAGTGAACCATTTAGACCATCCTCAAATTGATGACTCCAAAACTCCTCAATAAGTATAGATTTAGGTGCATACTTGTTGAGTCGATTAAATTCTCTATCGTACTTAGCAATAGATAGATTTCTCTACTTTAAGTTCAAGAACTGATTCCACTTCTCCTTTCTATAGGCTTCTATCACATACTTGGCCTTAAACTCTTAGGAAAAGAAGTCCCAAGTCAGAGGCTCTAGTAACTTAGCATATCTCATAACAAACTTCCACTATTCATAGGTCGCTCCTTGAAGAAGGGAAACAACGCAATGAACCTTCTAATCAGGTGGGCAACTAAGTTCATCTAACACTTTCTTCAACTTTTCCAGCTAGAATTCAGCTTTTCAGATTTCTCTATAGATGTTGCCGTAAATTCTTCTACTTCATACTTTACAAACTGATCAATCGGAGCCCTGGGTGCAATCATACGATGCAATAGAGTCATCATATCTTGTGATAGCTAAAATAAAGCCTCTCCCTAAGTTGGAGATAGAGGAGCTGGGATTTTAGCTTCGTTTCAATTTACCCCAAAGGGCCCCGAAATAGACGGATGAGATCGTTCAAAAATATTACTCTTCGTAAACTCGTCAACGACTTTGTGAGATCTTTCCATACTCAAACCTAAAAATGTGGGACAAACTGTATTAGGTCAAATACAACTCTTATATTTAAGTACAGGTAATAGTTAAGCGCTAGTTAAACCAAAATGTGGGACAAACTGTATTAGGTCAAATACAACTCTTATATTTAAGTACAGGTAATAGTTAAGCACTAGTTAAACTAGAACCATGCTCTGATACTAAGCAATGTAACACCGAAATATCCCATGAGAGGATATACAGTTGCCACAAAAAACAATCCTAAAACATACCAAGATATTCCAGAAATTCATTGAAAATAAGATAACATACTTCACATTCATACTTTACTGAGTTATATACAGAAAATTATGTACATATTGTACTCATCATATACATGCCTTACATACAAATCCATCTTATATTATAGTTATTACAAACCATTTATACAAAATACAATATGTCTCATCACATTGAAATACAACTTAAAGCTTAAACATAACATTTTCCAAAATCATATCAAGTCCTTCATTAGCCACTTTGGTTGTCACAGCCTTAAGTCTTCTTATCAAAACCTACATGGAGGCAAAACCACCATGCTAAGCATATAACTTAGTGGGGAATAACTAAACAGGACACAAAATGGCGATTGTTTCTAACAGTTGAATAACATTCACATGTATTGAATGAAGTCCTATCATAAGTAATCTTTGATTTTTCATATTAAAGAGTAATCCAAACATTATTTGTCTTATAACATAATGTAATTCATCAGTACAAAACTTGCTTGCATTAGAACAAAACATATAAGTACATAATAGAACATCAATACTTCAGAATAGAATGTACAAGTCTCAGAATAGGATATAATTATGTCTGAACAGAACAAAACTTATATCAAATCAGAATATATCTTGTATCATATTAGAACTTATCTTGTATCAGATCAGAAAATATATCAAAACACAAAACAAATTAGCCTGCTAGTTTTTTTTACAGAAGCGGGTAACAGGACTAGAATAAAAGATACCTATGATTGGTATCTCAAAATCAATAGACACTAAAATGTTTAAGATTAAAAGACAACGAAGTGTCAAGTACAAAAGATACCAAAGTGTGTAGACACATAAGACACCTTAGTGTCTACATACAGAAGCAGCTACAGACCTTTCTAGGCATGCCTATTTACCCACGACTAGGACTTGGCAGTTTTTAAAACAAAACATTTTATATTTCAGAATCATATGTAAGTGATGTAGAGCATAACATATAACTTATTCATTCACATTTGATCAAACTTAACAAGCCTTAAAAATATAAACATTTTCAATAATGCACCAATGAATACATTAAGTAATTACACATTTCATGTATTCACACAAGTTCCCAATTCATAAACATTACAACTATCGCGTTACTCTTGTTCTTTAAATCACATTAGCATTCATAAGTAAACTTCATTTGTTTAACAACTTATAAGTTCCAAAATTATATATTTTGTTATCAAATAACACCTTCCTTAAGTTATTACTTCAATTAATAATCCAAACCTTATTCAATCTTTAATTAACTAATTCCACATCAAACTAGGTTCATTTTACACCTTAATTAGGTCCAATTACACCATTAAAAAGGTGCCTTAACCTTATATAGTCCAACAAATGTACAAAACCAATCTTTCTCCTTCTAAATCATTTCCCATGATTATGGGAAGGTTCCATATAAATCTTAAGATCGTGGGATGAGTGAATCGAAGGTTCACTCACCCATGACCTTCATTTTGGTTCTAAATTTAACTCCTTCATACTCCAACCAACATCCCTTCACCAAAGTCCATCAATTTCACTTCAATTCTACCTTATATATGCTTTAATCCCTTATCAAATTCATGTCCAAATTCAAAAATCATATTTTAGGCAACTCATAAATCATTATCTTTCATACATTAAAACCAAAACAAAATTTGCTATACAAGGATCAGCTTTCTCATACTCATTTATCATCATCATAACACACATTCGATGCCAATTTAATCATCATAGAACTTGTATTAACACATGCTACCAAGTCTAGAATTTCTTTACCTACTTAACTCTAAATTTCAACTCCAAAGAACTTGCTAATCTAGCCCTTCCAAGAAACTAGCACACATTCAAGATCAAGGTGCAAACCTTAGCGCCAAAAAGACGGCAAGAAAGAGGATAGCATGAGGTAACTTTCTTGATCTAGTATTTGGCAAAGAGTTTGGAGAATTTTGCACAGAATTGGTACAAAAATTCAGAAGCCAAGTGAGGGTGCGTGATTTCTTAGAGAGCAAGAATAAGAGCTACAAAAACTTCCTTGCAAGAGTTTAACACCTAAGTTACTAGGTGTCACTCTCACAACACGGCATTTGTCACCATTGCATGTGTCCCGTTTGTCCACTCCATAAGTTACCAAATTTTGCAATCCTACCAAGCCATTTGTCATTCAATCAATACTGCCAAATGTCATTCAACTATATTGCCATTTATCCCTTATTTACTTATTCCAAATGTCACTAAATGTATAGGCTTAGTCATCCAAATTTCCATGTACCAATTTATCTTGCCAGTTGACATTTTTCCTAGTCCAAATGTACATTTTAACACATCAATTTTCTAATGGTATCAATTAATTCTAAGTTACTAATCATGGTCTATTAAACCAAGATTCAAGACATATATAATTCACAATCATATCACAATTTCAAAACCTATCACATTTAGTTAATAAACATGTAGCATTTCAACTAGGGTATAATTTGGGTCCTTACACTACTGGTTGTGTACTTGGACAGTGGAAGGAGAAGAAGTTACATGCAATTTACTAAGCTAGCAACACCTTGACAGGAGCACAACTAAACTACACCACTACTAAGAAGGAGTTGCTTGTAGTGGTATTTACATGTGAAAATTTTTGTTCTTACCTTTTGGGCTCACAAGTTATTATTTTTATAGATAATGTGGCATGCATTATCTCATTACAAAGAAGGATGCCAAGGCTACGCTCATTTGATGGGTGCTTTTACTTCAAGAATTCAACATTGAGATTAAGGATAAGAAAGGAGTAGAAAATATTGTGGCAGACTTCCTGTCAAGGCTTGAAGAGGAATAAAATAAAGAAGAAGAGGAAATTAAAGAGCATTTTCTTGACGAGGCTTTAATTATGGTAGAAAATCCTTTTCTTCCTTGATTTGCAGATATTGCCAATTATCTCTCAGGTGGTATTTTTCCCCTAAAAATCTCGCATCAACAAAGGACGCATTTCTTATTTCAGTGTTCTTACTATATTTGGGATGAACCTATGTTATACAAAATATATGCTGACAGTTTGATTCACAGGTGTGTCCCTGAAGATGAAATGCCTGAAGTTTTAACTCATTGTCATAGTTCAGTTTATGTAGAACACTATGGAGCAAGCAATATGGTTGTTCACATTTTAGAGTGTGAATTCTATTGGCCAAACTTGTTCAAGGATGCCCAAGATTTTGTATTATGTTGTGATAGGCACCAAAGAGTGGGCAATATTTCGAAGAGAGATGAGATGCCACTTTCAAACATCATTGAGGTGGAGATAGTTAATGTGTGGGGCTTGGATTTCATGGGATCATTCCCATCTTACCTAGGTAACTCTTATATATTAGTTGGAGTTGATTATGAGTCTAGGTGGGTTGAAGCAATAGCAACTCCAACAAATGATGGCAAGGTGGTGCAACAGTTCATCAAGAAGATCTTTACTAGATTTAGGGTGCTTAGAGCTATCATAAGTGATGGAGGGAGCTACTTTTGCCACAAACCCTTTGAGGATCTTTTGAGAAGATATAATGTTCATCATAGAGTGGAACCCCTTACCATCAACAAATGATTGGTGAAGTGGAGGTGGCAAATAAAGAGTTAAAGAAGAATTTGGAGAAGGTAGTGAGCATTTCAAAGAAAGATTGGGCTTTGAAGCTGGATGATACATTGTAGGCTTACAAGATAACTTTCAAAACTCACATAGGTATAACACCATATTAACTTGTGTATGGCAAGGCTTGCCATTTACCATTAGAGTTTGAGTATAGAGCCTATTGGGAAATTAAAAAATTAAACATGGATTGGAAGCTAGTAGGAGAGATGAGATTGTTACAACTTGATGAATTGGAAAAATTAAGATATTATGTATATGAAATGCCAAGTTGTACAAAGAAAGGGATAAGAAGTGGCATGACGGCCATATTAAGAAAAAGGAATTAAAGAGTGGGGACTTAGTGCTTTCATTTCATTCATGACTTCGATTGTTTCCTGAAAAGCTCAAGTCAAGATGGAGTGGCCCATTCAAGGTTAATCAAGTATTTCCCCATGGAGCATTGGAGTTAGAAAATGAAAAGGTTGAAACTTTTAAGGTTAATTGACATAGTTGCAAGCTTTACTTTAGAGGACCATTCTCACAAGAAAGGGAAGTACTCTCTTGCATTTCACTCACTCTCTTATGATTTCATATGGAATGCTTAAGCAAATGACCTTAACTTCGTATGTTTGTCTTTATTTGTTTGTCTTTGTGTTAGTTTTTTTTATTTTTTATTTAATAATATTTAGTTTGGTCTAACTTTTTTTGCCCTTCATTCTCCTATTGTTCAGGTTTATAATGATAAATTTTAAGGTTAGTTGAAGATCTATTATGCATCATTAGCTTGTTGCAGGACTAAAGGATAACAACAAAAACACGCCACTTCCATTGACACCACCACAATAAGTGCATCTTACCCTTAATCTCTTTTATTATTCTTCTTGTATTTTGTGTTTTGTTTCTCATTATGCCATTTATTGGCTTTCGATGTTCTCTTTTTCACATTGAGGACAATGTCTTGTTCAAGTACGTGGAGGTAGTCTTTGCATTTACGTTCACATTTGTACATGTCATTTAAGATGCATGTTAGGTTGTTAGTATTAGGTGTGCCATTTCCCTTAAATTTGAATCTTTGTGATGAATGTGTTGCCATGAGATTCTATTATACTAGTTGGAATGAGATTAAATACATGCATGAATTCAAATTATTTTACTTGAGTGGAGAGTGAACTATGTGGAGTGATGAAAGTAGTTGGCCGCATAAGCTTGGCCAGAACTTGACACTTGAACAATGAGGTAATACATAGAAGCATAACAGATTTTCATTTGAGCCTATGTGATGAATTGATAATTTATAACTCCATTCTATAGTCATTTCATTTCCTTTTTTGTGTGATGCTTCTTTAGATAATTTCCTTCAGAACTTACTTTGAATCAGTTTAAATCTACTGAATGCATGCCAAATACAAATGATTAAGGCCTTTTTGCTTTAACCTTTTCCTTAAATGACCTACCCTTGTACTATCCCTTGCTAGCACTATTAAGTCTTTAACCTTTTGTTTCTTTAAATCACCCAATTTTAAAACCCACAAACCCCATGAGCTTGCCCAGTCATAAGTTAATGGAGTGCTAAGTGATACTTTAGCATGGAATCAAAAGTTAAGAGCACATTGCATATAGTTGCTATTTTTGTTCATTTTTTCTTTAAAAAAAAGGAAAAGGAAAAGGAAAATAAGAAAATTTTAAATGAAAAATAAAGAAAAGAAAAGAAAAATAAATAAGTGAATAACATGTAGTAGATTTAATAAGTGCGGAGAAGTAGTCTTATCTATTTGCATATCTTAGAACTGTATCTTTGTCAGCCTTTTATACACTAAGTAGTTTATAAATATTTGTGCTAAACCCCTAAACCCTATTTAACTCACCTTAACCCTTTCCATATTACAACCCAAAATAAAGCCCTTTTGATCCATCCTAGCATGTAATCATTTTGGAGAAGAATTGGTGTATTAGCAAGCCTATGATAGTGTGGTTTCTTATAGGAAGTTTGAGTAAAACACTAACCATTAAACACTTGAGAGAAATGGGTGAAATCTATAAGGAAGGTCCATTTTGAATTTATACTTATCTTTGAGTGATGGTTTCATGGGTTAAGTTTGCTTATGTGCATCAATGGAAATTATTTATAATGTTTGTAGTAGCTTGACACTTGAGTTGGCCAAAGTTTGAGAGATTGCATTCTTTAATCTTTTTGAAAACGAAGTGATAGAATCTTATTAGTTGTATTTGATGTTTTCTTGAGGAGACTCGAATCAAAACACAAGGCCACAATTATGGGAGACCTGCCATAAACGTGATAGAAGCATGAACATAAGGCCACTATTGTGATAGAAGCTCAAGCATAGGGCCATGATCGTGGAGGATCTACCACAATTGTGATAGAGAGTAGATAAGTTGGCCACAATCATGCACTAAGGGCCATAATCGTGGCCTACATATTGATAGACACTGTGTCACTTTCATATTCGAATTTTTTAGGAACATTTTGGACCCTGGAAAGACACTAGGGTTACCTTAATTGGTAAATCCTATAAAAGGATTATGATATAACCCTCAAAGGGGGAGTCTACATTCTGCCTACATTTGGAAACCCAAAAGAGAGAGAAAACAAGAAGAGGAAGAAAAGGCGGGTTTCGACGCTGAAGCTTTCCGGTATGAAAAGGGTAAAACTTTTAAGGTTAATGGACATAGATGCAAGCTTTACCTTGGAGGGCCATTCTCACAAGAAAAAGTACGACTCTCTTCCCTTTCACTCACTTTCTTATGACTTCATATGGAATGGTCAACTTAATGACCTTAACTTAGCATGTTTGTCTTTCATTTCTTTCTCTTTGTGTTAGTTTGGTTTTATTTTTGATCAATAATGTTTAGTTTGGTCTAAATTGTTTCACCCTCAATTCTCCTATTGTTTAAGTCTCCAATGATACATTTTGAGGTTAGTTGAAGATCTATTATGCATCATAGCTTGTTGGAGGATCAAAGGATGAGAGGAAAGGCACATCACTTTTATCGGCACCACCATCATAAGCCCATCATACCCTTAATCTCTTCTATTATTCTTCTTGTGTTTTTTGTTTTGTTTTTCATTATGTTGTTTATTACTTTTGGATGTTCTCTTTTTCACATTAAGGACAATATTTTGTTCAAGTGTAGGGAGGTAGTCTTTACATTTATGTTCATAATTTTCCATATCATTTAGGATGCACGATAGGTTATTAGTATTAGGTGTGTCATTTCCCTTACATTTGAATCTTTGTGATGAATGTGTTGCCATGAGATTCTATCATGCTAGTTGTAATAAGATTAAATTTATATGTGAACTCAAATTAGGCTACTGAGTAGGAGTGAACCATATGAAGTGATGAAAGTAGTTGGCCGCATAAGCTTAATAAGAACTTGACACTTGAACAATAAGGTAATGTATAGAAGCATAATGGATTTTTGTTTGAGCCTATGTAAGGAATTGAGCCTTAATAACTCCATTTCATTTCCTTATTTATATGATGCTTCCCTAGGTAATTTGTGACGCCCTAATTCCCCCTAGGAGGATACGGGGGTGCCACACAGACAACAAAACATATATATAGAACCAAGACAAATCCAAGCAAGACGGAACATTTCATACATGCATTTCATAATATCATATTAACCATACAGTACTTAACATAT
>JANSVA010113593.1:0-10114 GCA_025504915.1 Erythroxylum reticulatum
GAG
This sequence comes from Erythroxylum reticulatum, assembly GCA_025504915.1. Taxonomy (NCBI): domain Eukaryota; kingdom Viridiplantae; phylum Streptophyta; class Magnoliopsida; order Malpighiales; family Erythroxylaceae; genus Erythroxylum; species Erythroxylum reticulatum. The sequence goes on from JANSVA010113593.1 coordinate 4, forward strand.
ACTTCTTGAATTTCTTTACAAAAATTCAAATGATTACTAAAACACTTTGCTAAATTTGATAAGCAATGCAATCGCAAGTAACATTATCTATTAGTCTAAAAACAAGAAAATTAAAAGATAAGGGTTAGAGAATGGACGCTGCGATTTTATACTAGTTCACCCCAAACCTTGGGCTACGTCCAGTCCTCAGAGTTAGTATGAGATTTCATTATACTCTTCCAACTTTACAAGTATTCTTTCTACTCTTAGAGCCTCTTCAGGTCTCTCTCACAAAGTATTCTTTATCTGCTGTATTAGCCTCTCCAAGCTTTAGCCTTCCTTTCTCTCTATAAAAAAAGTATTTTTGAGCTTTAGGTTACAGATGTATTCACTCACTTCTTTCTCACTTTGAATACAGAATTTTTACTAATGTAAAAACATTCATTTTTTTAGTCTTCGAATAGAACTAGTATTTATAGCCTAAGTCTCCAATTGTCTTCTTAAAAATAGCTTCTTGGATCTTCTAGAAACTATTATTATTTGAGTCCTGTAACTAACTCCAACTAACTAACTGTCTGATGTTCTAGAATATCTTCCTTTTGTATTATCTAGAATAATGCTTCTTCTTTTACTACGCTTCGCCTATTATTCCGCTTTGTCTATTATATCGCTTCTTCTATTGTTGTGCTTCGTCTGGTGTTGCGCTTTGTCTGTTGTTGTGTTTCGTCTGGTGTTTCACTTTGTCTGGTGTTGCACTTCGTCTGGGGTTTCACTTCATCTGTTGTTGCGCTTCGTATGGTGTTTCACTTTATCTGGTGTAGCACTTCGTCTGGTGTAGACCGCGCATCTTTTATGTTGACTAAGTGTTACTTACATTTTTCTACACATTTAACAAATTTATCAAAATAGTTTATACATTTCTAATATTGTTATTATTTGATTGTCATCAAAATTAATAGAAATGAAGTCCTCTTGACTTAACACAATCTTTTTCGAAGGTGAAGAGGAACCTTAGTCTCACTTGTATCACCTCTAAATATAATAATATATTGTCCCAACCAACTATTACAACCTAAAATATTTAACTTTATCACTTGATGACTCTAAAATGACTCACTCACATAAATATGTGTAATGCTACTCAAATGATTAAAAAAAACTCTTCAAAATATGTGTATACAACACCTAACACCTTCTTGAAACTAAATTCTAAGAGAAAATATCTATTTATAGTATTTTAGGACCGAAAATAGTTATTAGAGTCAAGAACTAGCCGCTATAATGACTATATTTGATACACTGGTCAACTAGTATAGTATACTGGTTGGGCATTATGTATTTATAGTATTAGATTCAAAAGTCATTGGAGTACTGGTTCAATAGTAACCTATACTATTCAACCAATATGATAGTCTGGTCAACTAGTACATTAAGCAATCTTATAAAAAACTCTTAGTACTTCAAATTTAATAACTTTGACCTATAACCACTAAGCCATATAAGTCAACCAATAACCTACAAATATGATTTTAACAACTTTAAATGCTCAAAACCAATTTTCTTAATCCAAATATGACAAAACACTTCCCAAAATGTTCTCCAAATATTATTTAAAAGATGAAAAGGATTTATATTAAAATCAAAAGCTTCAATGTCTCTTGATGAAAGTAAAGGCTCATGCAATAAACTAAAATGAAACGAGTATATATGGTGAGCTTTTTGGATCATCAAATTAATAAAATGAGCTTAAAAATAATAATACAATATCTGAAATGGCCTTGAAGATCCTTGATCTTCTTTTATTCTTATTTTGATCTTGATTTCATTGGTTGTAATCTTCAACTTCACTTTATTAACTTTATACACTATTGTCTTGAGTTTATGGTCGCATTTTGTTCTAATATTGCTTTTTATCAAAATAATAAACACATTAATAGTAATTATGTTTTGTTATCATCAAAACATCGATTGGAAACTCCCTTATTTCAATAATCTCCCTCTTTTTATTGATAACAAAACATTTATTATATTAGAGAATCATAATAATGTTAGGCACACAAAAAATTATCAAGATATTGATTAGCTCCGCTTTAATTAATTAATAAAATATAACAAAATATATTCAAAATCAAAGAAATATCCATATATGTAGATAAAATTACTCAAACATATCACATAAAGTGTAAGAAATACAAAATGAAAAAATAGTCACTCTCTCTAAATTTTATCACTCCCTATGAATGTCATAACTTCCCCTAAATCTAATATCACCAGTCTTTCTCCCCCTTTTAAGATCAACAAAAAGAAATTATTAAAAATTGCAAAAATTAATATGATATTTTTCAAACTGACTTAATAGATATAATCAAAATATATTTGATTAAAAATGATACAGTTTCTTACTAAAGGAAGTTATTGAATATTTAAGAAGTTAAAACACAAGATCAATTTTGATAGAAACATCCCTAATTGTGTATTTGAAAGTTTTCCAATTTTAGTATTGTGCCCAAATTGAAAGATTCAATTAAAGGATCAAGGGTAACTTTTAACAAATTTCGAGATTGGAATTATAACAAATAAAGGCATAATTGCAATATCGAACAATCAATTTCATAAAAAATGTATAATTTTGAAAGCCACAAAATTTCAAAAATAAAAACATGAAAAAGTGCACAAAATATCAAAATTCAAGATTATTGGTACAATTAAAAGGGAAACTATCTTAACACTTTTGGCAGTTTACAAAGATAACTTTTAATTAAGAAAAGATTGAAAATCTCCAAATTTGAAACTAAAAAAATAAAATTTCAATTTGATGTAATTTAATAAGATTATTAGGTAATAAAGGATGATATTTTTCAAGGAAAAGAATGATGTATTTGAGGTTTTAGAGGATATAAACACAAATTATGAAAATAGAATAAGAGAGGTAAAGGAGATATTAAAGACATAAGGATTGGCCGACCATATGGCTCAATTGGTTGACCGTTGTTTGTGTTTATGATATAAGTAAAAGTGAGCAGTTAAGGCGTGGAATAAAAATGGTTTGCATTCAAAACGCGATCTACTAGTCAACCATTAAACTATATTGGTTTACTTATGTTAGTTATTTATTACCCAAGGATGTCATCCAAACTCCTTGCAAATGCTCAAGAAAGAAGGAGTCTTAAGATTAGGGACATTGGTTAACTATTGAAGGATATTGACCAACTAGTGTGACTACATAGGTTACTACACAAGCTACCAAATAAAGAACAAACTTACTGGAAAGGCAGAAAATATGGTTTTTGGTTACACTAGTTGTCCATACTAAAATGTTACTCGATCAATATGTTATAAAAAGTTAGAAAACAAACTCAAAATCTTAAATAAAAAGATTAATGACACGTAAACAATCAACTAAATATCAAGAATGAATTAGAAGATATAAAGAGGTCCTTTTCATAGAAAATATCCATCAATCATAGCTAATTCACTTATAATATGCAAGATTTACCCTTATTCAAAATTTTAGAGAAATAAGTTCCCAATTAAGGTAAATGTTAACTTATTTTCCTTATTTCGTACAACAATCTTTAGGTCTGGGTAATAAAGTTCACGCTTTGAATACAATTATTGAGTACCTTATTTATAATTTAAATCCAAATAATTATCACTAAGAATTTACTCAAATTGATAAACGAGAGAAATGTGTGACAAATTTCTAAAGAATGGACCAGTAGTTACCTCTTATTGAACATTAATTATGAAGATTATTTTTAAGTTCTCAATTGATTAGTTGCATCTAATCCTACTCATCTTTCTCACTTAGTTCAAAAATTTGAGAAATATTGATGGTTGATTCTAGGAGTTAAATTCTCTATATCCTAAAACATCTTAAACACTTTCGTTTGCTTTTTCTCTTCTAATAGCCTTACAAACCAAGGAAATCAATGTGCATTAGGAATCTAAATGAGCTTGATTCCTTGGTTGTTAGGTCCCTTCTTCTTTTCAACTTAAACTTTCAAGGGTTTGCTTGACATTCTTTGCTTAAGAAAACAAAATCTATTAGCATGTTGATACTTACCACAAAACTGACGTACCATATTATATGGGGGAAGATGATATACATATGCATTCTATGTATGTTTGTTGTTGAGCGAGTTTTACCTAATACAAAACCCTTAATGTCTAAAAGTATATGGATCATAAACTTGTAGTAATTGAGGTATCTCACCCATAAGGAATGATCTAAAACTAAATGAACCTAACTTTGTCTAAGGTTGTGAAATATGATTTAAAAGAAAGTGAATAATAAGAAATAGAAACAATAAAATAAAATCGAGCACTTAACCATTTAGTAATTGAGTTGTCATAATAAAACAAGGATGATCAAGTGTAAATGTCTAGGATTTGTTATATTGTCATTTTTCTATCCATTTTTGATTTAATTTGATGTCGATCTAGATTTTTGAAGGGTTTGATTATTTTCTCTTAGGACCTAATCATTTAACTCTAATTAATTATCACTAATTGATTATAAAATTCTAGAATCTCTCGATTCATAATCTTTTAATTCACAAAAATACCCTAACATTTTCAACTGGTTCTTAAGCAATCTATCAGATAATCAAGTTTTCCAACAAGAACTCTCTTCGTATGATTATCAAATTGATATTTGCGAGACTTCCTAGGTCGTTAACTCTCATTATCCAACATAATTAGATTACTTTCTAATCACTCTCTCGATTTATTATCAAAGTATAAGCAAACAAAATTATCATAATACCCAACACATTGCATTGAAATAAAAAATGATCAAGTCACAAAATAAGTCAAGAACAAACCCTAATATGAAATTAAAACATAATTAATCTGTGTTGCATGTTCAAACCTATTTCATAAATCAAGATTAAAGAAAATAAACAAAGGAAAAAGAAAGAACTTAAGATGGAATGGTCTAGAAATTGCTGGAACAGTTGGAACTCCAAATGTTCCCTTCTTTTATCTTGCTTTTCCCCCCAATTTGGTAAGATGATGGCTGCTTATTTTTGGTCTCCTTATGTTCATATATGGTAAATATGTGACTTAGTGTTAAGTTTAGGGCTTACCCAGGTCACATTGTCCTAAATATGTCTTCCAAACATTATAATAGATGGAAAATCTTATGTTTGCAAGTGACAGGGGTGTCATAATTGTCACCCGGTATAAAAAGCTTCTATCACTATTATGAAACTCCATCCACGATCGTGACACTGAGTAAGAGTATTCTATCATAATTATGACACTCCATGCACGATCGTGACCATTTTTAGCCCAAGCATGCCCTAACGTCCTTCAACTTCATTTATCCGGTTTCATTTACTAACAAACATATCAAAACACCTAAAAAACATAAGATTAAGGTCCAAAATCATGCCTTAAACCACATAACAGTCAAAATATAATCAAAAAATCAAATTAACATAATTCTAATCCTAAATATGCAATAGTCATTTAAACAACACCTATAAAGACACTAAAACACCTACCAAAACATAATATAAACTAAAACTATCAACATCTCTACACTTAAACTTTTTCTTGTCTTTAAGAAAAAACAAAAACAAAAACAAACTTAAACAAACCAATCAATAACACTATTATGACCTAGAAGCACATTGGGCACATGAAAATCGCCGCATACCTAGACTAAGGATACTCATAGTACCTTTCACCTGGCTATGCATAGCTATACATGTCACCAATTGTAAGGCTATATATGTCATCATTTGTAAAGCTACACATGTCATCATTCTATTGCTCCACATGTCACAAGTCTAAAGTGCGATTTGTCACAAACTTAAAGGGCCACTTGTTGCAATTATACTTAAGCCACTTGTCATCCATTTAACTGAGCCATTTGTCACTTATTCCCAATGCCACAAGTCACCATTTCATAGGTCTAATGAACTTAAATTCCCATGTATCAATTTGTCTTACTCTTTAACATTTTCTTAGACTAGACGCACATATCACCTCATCAATTACTCAATTGTAACAATAAATTCCCAATTCACTAATTATAATCCATCAATTCATGTTATTGGTAAATTAAAATGCAAAACATTGGGAATGCACATTCATATCACATTCATTTTCGTTCTATACTCCTGAATATGTCAATTGAGTATATATACTATCTTGCAATGTTTTCTAAATCATGATTAATATGTGTATACTAATATTATACATATAAATGAAATGCACCTCGTAAATTCTTAAATGAAATAACTCATGTGACTCAATCTAACAGTTTAATCTCTTAATAATTTTAAGAGGTTGGATATATTATGACTCTTCCCCATTAAGAAATTTGATCATCGAAATTCTTATTTGACTGATCAAACAGATAGGGGTAATGCTATCTTTATAAAATCAAAGAAAAAGAAATTGTTTAAAAAAATAGATCAAACTAAGCTTAGCTTATCTGATATCCCAAACACCCCAAGGAATGTCGACAAGTACTCCCACCATGGTCAAAATCATCTGACTGTTAAGGACGTCAACTTAACGATACGAGATTCAACTTCTTAACCAAAGACTTTCGACACCCAAACTTGACTCCTAAGGTTCATGAACCTTTTGAAAATGGTAATAAAACTTTTGAAAATGTAAAAACCAAGGTCTAATAAACACATACATTCAGGCACAAGCACTAATGATATAATGGCATCTAACTTCACGAAACTAATTTAACCTCAAATAATAATCATTCAAATTGTTCCAACATATTGACTTATGCAATTTATGACTAAGCACTTTGGATTTAATATACATACTAATCAAGATATTAACATCATATTCATTCACCTAAAGCACTTGTACAAGCACATTGATAATTAGTAGTCAATCAAAATTGCAACTAAGTTACTTTTCATGAAATTTTTTTCTATTTTCAAATATTGGTAGGATTTATTTATCGAAATACCAATTTTTAAAATTTATATAACATTGACCTAGCATTTTGATGTGAAGGCAAACATTTTGTTATGAATGTCCCTTGGTTATTCAACTAGGTCACGTTTTATTAATTAGCTTGGTTGGAATGTCATTCAAGCCATTTGACACAAAGACAAACATTTTGTCATGAATGTCTCTAGTTACTCAGCTATATCACATTCTCATCTAGCTATTAGCTCTATTCATAACCCGAAGGCTAGTGGAATATTTATTCACTTAAGACACTCTTTTTTTCACATTTCACACAGCCTAGCTCATTTCTTTTTAGCTACATCCTCATGAAAGATTACCAGTGATACTACTTATTCAATAGACTTATAATTATAAATGTATGCAACAAATTCTATAAAGTGAATGAACTGATGACATGTCCTATTTAATCATGCATATTTAACCAAAGATACTTAAAACATAAATTTCATAACCTAATGTTTCTTTATAACTTCAATGACTATGTTCGAAACTAAACTACTTCCATCAAGTTATAGCCACTGATACATTCACACAAATCACATGTATGCTCACACTATGTTAAACTAAAAAAAACCAACAATATGGCATGCAAAAATTCATACTTATGATGACAAATTGGAAACCTCCCCACACTTGGACAACACATTGTCCTTAATGTGAGGAGAACCAACAAAATATAAAGGAAACTAAAACTTGACAAGAAAAACAAAATAAAAAAGAAAAAAGTTAGAGTATGAAACTTTTTACAGTGATTGAGGTGGTGACGGTGTTAAAGATGGGATCTGAACTCCTTGAGTAGTGAAGTATTTATAGATCATCTTAATGTTGTGGTGTTGTTGTTGTTGTTCTTGCACCATCTTCTTTAATAGTTTGTTGTTGGCTAAAACCACATTAAGCACCTTCTCCCATCCTGCTGCTTCCTCATCCTTGCTCTCCTCACTGGTTGAGTCTTCAACTTACTGCTAAGGTGGTGCAAAGCTTAAACTATCCTTCCCTATCTTATGCTTCATATTTATTTTAGAGATGACTTCTAAAAGTTCCATACGTTGGACCGTCAAGATCTTAGCTCTTTTTAGATGATGATAATTAAGAAATTTCAGCATAACAATAGTTAGTTCATCAACATTTACACCATAATAGTTAGCAATTTCAGTAACCAGATAACCCATGCCAAGATAATTGCTTTTCTTTTTAAGAGTAACAACTATAATATTAAAAATATGAGTGGTTATGCAAAATTTAATATAATTGTCAATTCACCAAAAAATAAATAATTCTTTCACAGAAAATTTGTTACTTTCAGATTTATCAAAAGTAATTTGACACGTAAATTTGTGAATTAACAAATGTTAAGGACTATGAATAAAATTATTATGGGCATTCCTAAAATTAAAGTTATCTAACCCAATTAATTGAGTCCAATACCTCATGGTATGAAAATTATCATGTGTATAAACTATGCTCGATTATGGGAGTCTAGCAATTTCATATATAACATCATAATTTAATTAGTATGGTTGACCCCACAACCAAAACCAAAATTCAATGGGGTTACTTAATTCATGTTGGCCCCCAAATTTTTTTCTTGATGAATAAGCATGATTTAAATTAATTATGAGGTCCTTATGGGATTATTTTTTGGAGTTAATTATTATGTTAATGTTAGTAAGATTATATGACATAGGTTAATTGAATTAAAGTGTTAAGGTAGTAAGATTGTGTAAGGGTATTTTTGGTAGTTCACTTAAGGATAAAGAATATAAGGCATATAAGGAAGCACAAAACATACATTACACATTCATTAAGGGTATTAAGGGAAGAAACAAAGGTGTCTTGCATAGGAGAGAAGGAGAAAATGTGATTGAGAAGAGAGAAGAAGGAGAGTTCGTTGGAGAGAAAAAAAGAAGAAGAGAAAAACAAGCTAGGGGTTCCATTTTCTTAGCTTTCAAGAGAGAGATCTTGAAGAGTTTGAAGATCTTGAAGCTAAACAAGTAAGTATAAGCATTAACCCTTCTTGATTTGTTGAATGAAGCATATTTGGCTATAGTTAGAAGTGAAATGAAAGTGAATATGTGTAGGAAGTTGTTGATGAATGTGTATATATGTGTATGATATATTATTGGTGTTCATGATCAATCATGGACTATAATTTGTTTATGGATTGGAAAAAGAAAGCATGCCACATTTGGAGAAATAATAGATTTTAAAACTTTTTAGAAATCTAAATTACAGCAGAAGCAATATTTCCAAATCATCATGCCAATAAATACATGATATGGTATAAGGATAATAATAAACATAAACAAGATAGAGATTATATTACTGACTCCTTCGCTATAGAATGAACTCCTCGCTACGCTATCCTATCCTAAGCAATATATCCTCTCATAAGTAATGTATCCTCGTCTTCTTGTTATTGTTGCTTCTTATCAATATTGTATCCTTGACCAATCCGATGTACCACTTTTTCTTCTTGGACAACTTGGTTAACAAGATCCTTTGGTGGGAAAGGAGAAGAAAACTTTGGAGGATAATTTTTTTAGAAGAAAGAAGGCCAAGAATGAGACACTCTCATGAAATTTTCTATTTTTTCATGCAAGATAGGAGAGACAGTGATAAAAATGTAAGAACCCCTTCTTGTACACTCACAATTTCGGTTAACATCAAGGGAAAGAAGAGTTTTCCATCTAATGCATCATTTCTTCATTTAATCAATCATAAAGAAGCCATTAAATGAGACTCTTCTTATTTGTATTTAAGATGACTATATGAAAATTATATTAACCTAAATGATACCTATAAATTTCATTTTTGATGATGAAAGAAGGAAGATGGTCCATCCAATGTACATCTTTCTTCTTTAATAGAATGAATTGTTGGATCGAAAAAAGAAAGTATGCCATATTTGGAGAACCAGTAGATTTTAAAACTTTTTAGAAATCTTATTTGTAGCAGAAGCAATATATATCCAAATCATCTTGTCAATCTATACATGGTATGTTATAAGGATAATAATATACATAAATAAGATGAAGAGTATTACTGACCCCTTTGCTACAACTTTAATTCCTTGCTGCGCTATCCTCTACTTCTTCTTGTATCCAAAGCCTTTGCTTTGTTATTCTATCTTCTCCTTGTTGTTGTATCCTCAACCAATTTGATTTACCTCTTGTTCTCC
>JANSVA010113624.1:0-10114 GCA_025504915.1 Erythroxylum reticulatum
ACTTACAAGGACTTTCCCAATATGCCCTTATTTTGTCTTATATGTCTCTACTCCTTTAAGCTAACTTAATTCTAACTTTTTATTTTAATTATAATTTCTACAGTCAATACCCCATTCATACTTGCTAATTTAAAAACTCAATTCTAAAAATAATAAAACAATTAAACCAAAAAAAGAGTAAATAAAAATAAAATAAAAAAATTATGGGCCCAACATTTCCTTTATATTAACTATCTCAACCTTGTAGCACATTTAGGATTGGATATTGTTAGAACTGTTTAATTGTTATAAGTATGAGTTTCATCATTTTGAAATCTCATCTTTATTATGGATATAGAGATTTCATGGCATTTTAGGCTTACTAAGGGTCTAGTAAACCTTGAGTTTACTACTCTTTTAGTGTTGGTCATGGTCCAAGTTTAGGGTTGTGATAACTTTTTTTCATAAGTCTTTACATTCATCAACAGGAATTAAAACTTTTAATTTTAATAGAAAAAACCTCTTGATCTTCGAAACACTCCTATGGAACATTTTGGGAAAATCATAATTGGATTTAAAAAAATTGGTTTAAGCTTTTGAAGTTGTTAAAATCATATGTTTTGTGGTCACTGGTAAACTTATATGGGTTATGAATTAACTAATTTAGGTTATTAAATTTGAGGTACTATGATTTTTTTATGACATTGTTTAATATGTTGGTCGACCAATATGCCATAGTGATCTGATCTAACTAATATACCTACTAGTCCACTAATATTCCATCAACTGTTGAATTTTATGTTTTTAACGTATACTAGTTGAATAGTATGCTATACTGGTCCACTAGTACTGTGTAAATAATTATTGTAATGGCTAGTTCTTGTCCCCAACGACTAGTAGAGGTTCAATAACATTATAAATAGATGTTTTCTCATTAGTTTTAGTATCAAGAAGCATTTGGGTGTATTTTATACAAAATTCTAAGTGTTTTTCAATCATTTGAGGATCTCTATCTCATATTTGTGTGAGTGAGCTTCTTTGGCATTATTAATTAAATAAATGAGATAATTTTGAGTTATAATCCCTTTGTGGGGTATAGGAAATTGTATTTAAGAGTGTTTAAAGTGGGATTAAGGACTTTTTTACTTTGGAAGAAGATTGTAAAAAGGGTTCCTCTTTATTGAGAAAGATTGTACAAAGAGTATTCTTCACCTTGAAAAAAGAATTAACGTGGAGTTCTAAGAAGAGCTTTGGGAGTGGATGTAGACAAAATTTGTCTGCCCAACCACTATAAATTAGTTTACATTCTCTCTTTCCTACCCTCTTTAAATTATTATTCAATTGTTTTATTGGTTTATATTAAAAAGAAATCTATTTATTCATTATTATTAAATTGAGTTCATTGGTTAGAAAAGTCCTTGAATTTTATAAATGGTCAATTAACCTCCTTGGGTGCCAGTAAGGACTAACATAATTTGTATAGGAAATTGCAACAAAATATAGGTGTATAATCACTAAGCTCACTCAGACTTGGAACCTTTGGCACCAATATGTATGTTTAGTTTAACTCCTTTAAAATGAATCCACTTAAGAAGAATTCCAAAACATAATCAGAGTACTACTCTTTCATAAGGTCTTAGGACTTCTAAAAGAAGAATCCATTGACTTTATATGGGCATGGAGACTTATTTAGATTTATAAAGAACATTGTTTTTATAACATCTTCAAGGTTGAAAGGTTTGGTAAGCTCCTCCTTTTGCTCCCGAGTAATAGTCTAATAGGTAAATGCATTATCTAAGGAAAAAGAATTGATGGTTTTACTTAAGGATTTTTTTAAATAATTATAATTTTTTTGAGCAAATTAGCTTGCTTTCATATCAACTCTCTTGTTTAATCTTTAAAAGAGCATATCCTATCTAAATTTCTCCTATAGATTATACCATTATGGAAAATTTTAGAATGCATGTCTCCTTCTTCCAATCACTAGATTCTTAACTTTTTCTTAAGGAGGGAGTTGTGGTTGCTCAAGGCTTGCGTGTAGGCATTTAGGCCTATTTCTTTATAGTTCTTATGTGTTCATTTTTAGGGTCAACATTAATCTTTACATAGATAAGGATTAGAGTTTCCTTAGCTTTTGGAATCCTCATGCTACTTTTGAAATTCTTACTATAGTATAGGGCCTTTAGTTTAGCTTCTGTTAGACTAATTTTCCTTTCACATTTAAAAGCATCATATCCTTGTATTTATTACTCTTAACCTCTTTTTACAACATTTCATACCCTGGAGCATTCACCAGAAGGTTACAGAACCTAAATGGAGAGTTTTTTTTCCTAATCCTAACCATTAGATTGTTTATTTAAATAGGGGTGTGATTAGAACTTAAAAAGTTGGAGAAAATAGCTTTGTTAAAAAGGAACTCATATTGCTAGGCCTAGTTAACTATATCCTTGCCTAAATTTTTCCTAATTAGCCATTCCTCACATTAATTGTTTTTTCATGTGCAGATTCCTATCAACACTTAGATCCATCATTCTAAATGCGTTGAGGCATTTTCTTATGTCCTCACTATGATTTCTAGTGTTATGTTTATCCCCTTCAACTTTATTGGGATAGATGGTAGTGTTGAAATCTCCTAACAAGAGCTATGTATCAGATATTTCCTAACGAAGCTTATTATGTAACTTATCTCTTTGAAATTCTAGTATAGATGAAGGTAATTTAGATCTCCCTTATATTAGGTTAAATTTGGATTATACTAGAAATATATTAGGAAGCTATAAGAGAAGCTTTAATTTTGGAAGCATTAAAAGTTATATTAATGTGTTTTTTGAAGTGATAATCATAGTTGGTTATAGTAGACAAGTTTTGTACAAAAAACTAGACCTTATTATTACAAGTTCCTGAATTCAGTCTAGTCTTTAGAAGACCAATAATGAAAGGTTTTCTATTGTTTTCAAAAATCATATACTATCTTCTTTATATGTCAGTTTAATCCCTTTATTTTTCAGGTAATTATTGATACAATGAAAAACTTTGACTAACTTCAAATACTTTAGTCTTAGCCTTTTTACTAGACTTCCTTCTTATGGTCTACAGAAATTCAATTTCACTTTTTAAAGAGTCACTAGAGTAGAAGGTGAGGTCAATTTCCTTACTCTATAATTTTCTATATTGAAACAATCGAGATTAAACTTATTCCCTCATTAGAAGAAGAATCTCCCACCACTTACCTCCTTATTTTTTCAAGATAGAATCTGGGGTGCTATAAGGGTTATGTAAAAAATGAGATAGAAGGGAAAGGTTGAAAGTGTGGGATGGTTTGAGTTTGCTAGGGTGTGATGAGAGTACCTTGCAAAGCGGTGGAAAACTTTGGAAATTTTGAGTGGAAAAACTAGGAATTAGAAAGTGAGGTAAAAAAGATACAGAAGGTCAAGTAAGGTGAGTGAAAGGAGTTTTCTATGAGTCATTCTTAAAATAGAAATAAACCATATTTACACTGAAAGTGGGATAATGAAATTAAATCAGTTACTGAAGAAGGCAAAAAATGCTGTTAGAAAATAAAGAGAGAAGAAAGAAGAAAGGTTAGTGTTGAAAACGTGCGTCAATATCTATAGATTGGATTAGGATGACTTTGTCTTTAAGATTATTTTTCTATTTTTATCTTTAAGATGACTTTCTCTTTTGTCTAAGATTAAGGAATTGTTATCCTTACATAAGAATAAGGAATGTATTTGAGTTTTGTTAAACTCTAGCTTTATTTAAAGAGCTTTGCAATAGAAGTTTAAGATAATCCCCCATATAAATTCTTTTCTCCAATTTTATAAAATACATTTCTACTCTAATACAAAAAAATTAGTACCAGAGCTTTCATCTTGAGGGATTTGTGAGTTAAGTGAAACCATAATAGAGGCTGACATAACATCAACAACAATTTCACCACAAATTTTTGATGGTAACAACTATGAGGCGTGGGCTATCAAGATGACTATTCATCTAGAAGCTCTAGATCTTTGGGAGGCTATAGAATAAGACTATGAAGTGTTTTAATTATCTAAAAATCCTATAATGGCGTAATTAAAGAATCATAAAGAGGGGAAGATAAAGAAGTCTAAGAAGAAAGCTTGTCCTTTTACAACTGTTTCAAGTGTTATTTTTATAAGAATTATGAATCTATAATCTACGAAAGATATTTAGGATTATCTCAAATCTAAATATCAAGGTAGTGGAAAAACTAAAAGTATGCAAGTGTTCAACTTGATCAGAGAATTTGAGATGTAGAGAATGAAGGAGATTGAAACTATTAAAGATTATATGATAGGTTGCTAAACATTATTAATAAAGTACGAATTCTTAATAAGGATTTTCTTAATGAAAGAATTGTGTAGAAAATTCTTGTTACTGTACCTAAAAAATATGAATCCAAAATATCTTCATTCGAAGAATCTAAAGATTTGTCAATCATCTCTTTGGGACAAATAGTAAATGCTTTGTAGGCACTGGAGCACAGAGACTGATGAGACAAGAGGAAGCAATACAAGGTGCTTTCATATAAAAGTAAAAAACCCAAGAGGGACAAGAAGAATAACAAATAAAAAACATGAAGGCTATAACAAGCTTCAAGATGAAGCTTTTCCACCTTACCTGCACTATAAAAAGACAAATCACCCTTAAAGAAAATGTTGGTAGAGGCTTGATGTCAAGTGCAGAAAGTTTGGTAATATGAAACATATAGAACAAATATGCAAGTCTTAACCTGACGAGGAAAAGGTGTCCATAAAGCAAAACCAAAAGGACCAACTTTTTATTGCAACATGCTTTGCTACAGGCAACAGTTCTAGTGATTCTTGGCTAATAAACAACAGTTGCAAAAACCATATGACCAATGACCAGAACCTCTTTAAAGAGCTTGATAAAAACATTGTTTCTAAGGTGAAAATTGGAAATAATGACTTTATCTATATTAAGGGAAAAGGAACTGTAGTTATTGAGAGTATGACAGGTTTGAAGCATATCACAAATGTTTTATATATGTCTGAAATTGACCAAAATGTGCTTAGTGTTTCACAGCTAGTTGAAAAAGGCTTCAAAGTCATATTTGAAGACAAATGGTGCTTGATCAAAGAACCAAAAGGCAGAGATGCATTTAATCTGAAATTGAGAGCTAAAAGTTATGCTCTAAATAAGATAAAGGAGGAGCAAATAGCTTTTTCAAGCATTGTAAGTAATGTTGAATTATGGAACAAGAGGCTTGGACATTTCCTTTATGCTGGACTTTTCTAAATACAGAAACATGCCTTGGTAAGAGGTGTCCCGTTACTTGAAGACTAGTTAGTTGATTGTATGGCTTGTCAATATAGATAGCAAATTAGAAAATTATTCACTCAAACAGCATGGAGAACAATACACAAGCTACATCTGTTGCACACAAATGTTAGAGGAACTAAAAAAATCATCTTTAAATGGTAATAAATACTATATTACATTTATTTATGATTTCACCATATTATTTTTGGATTTATTTCTTTAAATCCAAATATGAGGTTGCTAATCAATTTTGAAAATACAAAGCCTTTGTGAAAAAATCAAACTGGTTGCAGGTTGCATACAATAAGATCAAATAAAAGGAAAAAATATACAAATGAGGTCTTTGACAGATTTTGTGAAGAAGTTGGTATTGAACACCAACTTTACTTCACGTTACACCCCACAATAGAATGGTGTCAGTGAGAGAAAATCAAAGTGTTATAGAAATTACAAGGTTTATATTGTATGAAAAGGAACTACAAAAGAAACTAAAGATATAGGCTGAAAGTGCTACTGTATTTTTTCAAAATAGGTTGCCAACCAAAGTTTTATTTAAAAAAAAAAAGCATTTAAAGCTTGATTTGGTTATAAGCCAAATTTACAAAACCTTAAAATTTTTCGTTGTGTTTATTTTTCTTATGATGTCAAATTCATGGAGGATAAACAATGGAGCTAGATGAAGTCAATGAAAAAGCAATTTCCAGAATTTCCATAGCACTTTGATGATGTATAAGGCCTTTATCTGAGATGTATAAAAGAAGCAATGTTGCTATCCTAGTACGAGCAGAATTCATCGAAGCTAAGAGGGATAGCAAGTGGATATATGCTATGAAAGAAGAGCTTAGGATCATTGAAAAAAGAATCATTAAGAAAAATGACACATGGGAGTTATTGACCGACCACAACACAAACAGCTTGTAAGAGTTAAATGGGTCTATAGAACCAAACTTAATGCAGATAGTTTCACAAATAAATAAAAGGCCAGATTAGTGGTGAAGGGATATGCTCAAGTATTTGCAGTAGTTTTTTAGAAATATTTGCTCTAGTTACATGCTTTGATATGATTAGAATGTCGCTAGCCTTAATTATGCATAAAGGATGCAAAGTTTACCATTTAGATGTGAAATATGATTTCTTAAATGGCTATTTGTATGAGGAGTTATTTGTGGAGCAACCAGAAGGATTTTAAGTCAAGAGATAGGAAGAAAAGGTATACGAGATTAAAAAAAGGCCTTATATGGTCTTTAACAGACCTTTAGAGCCTGGTACAACAGAATTGATGATCATCTTCAAAACCTTGGATTTATTAAATTCTAAATGAAGCTACATTATATGTGAAACAAAAAGAAGCTAAATTAATCATAGTTTCTATTTATTTTGATGATTTGCTTATAATATACAATGATGAGAAGCTAATAAAGAAGTTTAAAGTTGAAATGCTCCAAGTATTTGAGATGACTAACCTTGGCTTAATGACTATTTTTTTGGGAATAGAGGTGAAGCAAGATAAAGATGGAGTCTTCATACGCCATAGGAAGTATGCAAGGGAATTATGTAAGAAATTCATATGAAAGATTGCAAAAGCATTACTACTCTAATGAACCAGAAGGAAAAGTTCAGTAAAGATGATGGAGCTGATAAGTAAGTATGCTTTCAAGATTTGTGCATGTGTTAAGTGCATCTTCAAGCTACCAAAAGAATTGTAAGATATGTCAAAAGTATTGTAGATTATGAAATTAAGTACACTCATCGTTAGAATTTCAAATTTCATAGATAATTTGATAGTGATTGGCAAGGTTTGATTGATGATATGAGGAGTATAATAGGTCACTATTTTAGATTTGGCCCAAGGGTGTTTTCTTGGTGTTTTAAGAAACAAGATGTTATAGATCAAAGCATAGTAGAGGCAGAATATGTGGCAGCCATTGCTGTTGTAAATCAAGCAATTTGGCTCAGAAATATCCTTGTAAATCTATATATGGAGAAAATTGAGTCAACTCAGATTTTTGTTGATAATCAAGCTACCATTTTAATTTCTAACGATCTTGTTTTTCATGACAAAATTAAACATTTTAAAATTAAGTTGTTTTTCTTAAAGGAAGTGCAAGAGAAGGTGAAATATGTCTACTTTATTGTAGGACCGATGATTAAAATGCAAATGTCCTACCAAAGTCACCTTCAAAAGCTAAATTTGAAGAATTGAGAAGCAAACTAGGAGTCAATAGCTATTAAGGCAACGATGAGTGTTGAAGATGTGCCTAAATATCTATATATTGGATTAGGATGACTTTGTCTTTAGAATTATTTTTTTGTTTTTATCTTCAAGATGACTTTATTTTTAGAATAAGGAATTGTTATCCATGCCTAAGAATAAGGAATGTATTCAGAGTTTTTGTTAAGCTCTAGACTTTAGTTCTATTTAAAGAGCTCTGAAATGGAAGTTTAAGATCATCCTCATGTAAATTCTTGTCTCCAATTTCATAAAATAGATTTATGCTCTAATATCAAAAAAGGAATGCTCTAATATCAGAAAAAGGAAAGCAGCAGAGGGGAGAGATAGGTACTCCAGAAAAAACTAGTCAAAAGTGTCAAACACGAGAAGCAAGGCAAGAACGGAGAAGGTGGAGGAGAGCAAACCGAGACCTTCAACCATGTCTGTTTTCTCCAACATACTTGATTAAGGACAAGTCTTCATTATGATGTCGTAACGTGATGTTTGTTCAATTGTGGATGGATTGCAATCTACTCTCGTGACGCAAAAAAAGAAATAATATAATTGATCTCATAACGTGATTTCTTTCCAATTTAGTTGACATTGATTGCACTTGCAAGATGACTTGATTTAGTTCACATTATTGCAATTAGAACATCTACATTAATCACATTGATTGCATTGTTAATAAGCAATGCGACAGTGAACAGTAAAATTTTACAGTTGTATAGGTATCACTCTTAAGGGTTGAGCCTTCTGTAAGGTGATACCAAACCTGTCATTCATGTCCAAGCTCTCAGGTCTAGCTCCATCTTCAAGCTTCCAATCAAAGGACTGAATAAGAGTACCCAATATCAGGTGCAACATTCTCATGGCCAATGGCAATCCAGGACATATTCTTCGTCCTCCACCAAATGGAATCAACTCAAAATGCAGGCCTCGAACATCTACTTCCGATCCCAAGAATCTCTCTGGCATAAATGAGTTGGGATTGTCCCATATGCTTGGATCTCTGCCTATTGCCCAGGCATTGACGAACACCTGTGCCCCTTTTGGGACGATGAAGCCACACATTTCTACGTCTGCTCCTCTCTGCGAGGAATTAGAAGAGGAACTGCCGGGTGCAGTCTCAATGTTTCTTTGATGATTGCCTGCAAATAAGGTAATCGAGGAATGTCGGATTCCTCTAGCAAACAACCTTTGTCAATATTTTGTTCAAGTTCCTTTCGGGCTGCGAACAGAGTATCGGGGTTGCGGAGTAGTTCAGCTATAGCCCATTCCAATGTGGTTGAAGTTGTATCAGTTCCTGCACCGAATAGATCCTGTTGTACGTATAGTTATTTAGATAGTAACCAAGAAGAGAAGCCACTGAATCATTGCCATATCAACTAAAAGCAATCAACACAAATCGGATATCTAAACAAAGATGGACAACGTAGAGAGATAGGCGGCGACAAAGATGTGGAAATACCATTAGTAAATGTTTGATGCGGTGTGTGTCCATCTCCTGACTTTTGTTTTCACATATAGCGAGAAGGATATCTAGCACATCATCGGTTGGAACATAGTCCTCTGTATTTCTCAGACTAAGACGTTCATTGATTTTGCCTTCGAAGAGTTCGAGCATCTTTCTGAGATGTTCTTCGCTGCGACGCCTTATACCTTGTGGGTCGATCTTGTCAAGCAGAGGGAAAAAAATCAGCCAAGTTTGGTTTTCCTGCCTCTTCCATAGAACAACTCTCTACCTCCTTAAACCGTCTAGCAGTTTCTGAGCTTGAGTCAGTAAAATCAAGTGAGAAAATGGTATTTGATAAAGCATTAAGTGTAGTCTTGAAAGCTGCTTGGCCGATATCTACTGCTCTTTCAAGACGGCAACTTTCCTGAATATCAGCAAAAAGTTGTTGAATTTTCTTGCGTCGAAGGTCCTGGTTTGCGTCAAGTCTCTGATAACAGTTGCATATCTTTCGAAGATTTCTCCAGGGTTCGGAGACAGGTAACATACTAACCGAAACTTGATGGTGGTTTTGGGCCTTGAGCGCATTAGGTACTGCTCTGTTGGAGAAAGTAACATCGTGCTTTTGGAGAACCCGTTCGGCCAAGTTTGCAGAGGAAACGACTATGGCGGTCACTCGGCCCAGTTTCAAACTCATTAGAGGACCATAAACCTGGGATAAGTTGGCAAGAGATGGGTTTTGTCTCCAAGATCTAAGCGATTACCAATGATTGGTAATTGTTTTGGGCCAGGAGGAAACTTACCTGAATTAGCTTTTCTTCCGCTTGCAATGAAATGGAAAACTTGAATCAACAAAATGGGAAGAACAGGCCAGATCGAAATACTAATCCAAAGCTCCTTCGTACAAGAGAGGTCTAAATTAATGTTATGAATATTATATCGGATTTAATATTAGATTGAGTTTTAATACGGTACTGTAACAGTACCGGTTAATATCAGGTACCGTTTCGGGTAATTTTTTAAATTTATAAAATAATCTTTGAATTTTTTTAAAAATTACAAAATAGTCCATTGTCATATTGTAAAGTAGTAGATTATTTAGTTTAATTTTTTTATTTATATCTTATTCATTTTAGTTTATATATATCTTTATTATATTTTAATTA
>JANSVA010113782.1:0-10109 GCA_025504915.1 Erythroxylum reticulatum
TTTCATCTTTACCATTCAACTATCTCCAAATCTTCTTTTGATTTCTTTTCCCTATTTTCCACAATTTTCCAAAAATTATGAAATTATTTCTAAATTCACCAAAATTCAAAATATACAATTCTACTAACCCGTAAAAATTTTCCAATGTAAAACATTCATAATTGTCTTTAAAAAATCACAAATCAATCCCATTATACCCGGAATTATTCATGAATGCATGTACAGTTATTTTTTTAATGTGCTACTATTCATATATATGTGCATATCATGAAATACATGAGCATGAAATGTGTTTCTTAATTTCTCCATAATCTCTCACATTTACAATTTTAGCCTTAAGGTGGGTAACGGAATGTTACAGTCTGTTTCTGACGTATCGTCTGTTGTAGATATATCATCTGGCGTTAACCACACACCTTCTGAGTTAACTAAGTGTTACTTACATTTTTCTGCATACTTAACAAAATTATCAAAACAGTTCATATATTTCTAAGATTATTATTATTTGATTGTGATCAAAATTAATAGAAGTGAAGTCCTCTTGACTTAAAAATGTCGATGCATTAGCTATACCAAATGTCATTAACTCATAAGCTTAGTCATTCTAATTTCCCTTGTATCAACTTGACTTGCTACTTAACAATTTTCCTAGTCCAAATGTACATCTTAATACCTCAATTCTCTAATGGTAGCTATTAATTCCAAATCACTAAGTATAATCCATTAGATCAAAATTCTAGACATATGCAATTCACATTCAAATCGTAACTCAATTTTAACACCTATCACATATTTACTTTCATGAACATGTAACATTTCAACTAGGGTATAATTTGGGACCTTACATATCGTATGTGGGGTTACTCGATTATAGAATATTTGTAACAAGAATTCTTTAGGTAAGTTGTGGTGTGGGTACTTCTGTTTCAAATCCTAGTATCTTTCTTATGCTTCGTAAATCAATTCCCTATCACTTTGTTGAAAGTGGTAATTTCCTTGATTATCTTAGTGGTCTTAGTCGGGGAAAATATTTGTCTAAGAAAGCACGAATTAGCTGATCTCACGTCATAACATTGGCTAGGTTAAGGGAATGATACCAAGCCTTTGCTCTATCTCTCAGGGTAAAAGGGAAAAGCCTAATTCTGACTGCATCTTCTAATATATGATGGTACTGAAAGGTATCACAGATTTTAAGGAAGTTCACTATATATGCATTGGGATCTTTGTTCGTTAGTCCATAAAACTAAATATTCTGTTGAAGCATATTTAGGAGGGCTGGTTTGATTTCAAATGATGCTGCTTATACGGGTGGCCTAGCTACTCCTTGATTAGCTGCATTAAACCCTAGTCTCACAAAGTCCATAAGGGTCCGTTGCTAATATCCTTAGTTTGATTCCTGGTCCAAATTTTGCTGAAATTCCTCAGCCATTATTGATTTCACGATTTCTTCTTCTTTTTCATGTCGAGCTTTCCTAATATTTTGTTCTAGTCGAGTGATGTATAAATCTAAGGTTTCAACTATGCGACTCGAACTTCTCCCAACTCTTGTTCCATACAAAAGCATGATTTCAGAAGTAGAAAAGAAAGAATGAAAACAAAAATAAAAAAGCTAACTAAACGCCTTAAATTATAGAACTAAACTAATCGCTTCCTCATTAATAGCGTTACAAAATTGATCGTTTTTCGATGTGTGTAAGTTCTAATTAATAACCTCAATAATCCACAAGCGTATAGGTCATTTATGTAGTACGTAAGGTGTCGATCCTGGGAGGAGGGATAATCTAATCCTAAAATCTAAGGCTAAAACAATTTGTAGTAACTCAAAATGTAACAAAACTAAGGCAAGAATTTAATTCAATCATGTAACTCAATTCTAAGAATCAATTATGAAAACATTAACATTCTAGCCATTGCAACCATTGTCAAGAATCAACCTATAGGAATTATCAATTGAGAGAACGGGTAATTTTTACTTATCTTTAACGTTAACCTAATTGATTATGAATTATTGGATTATTGGTCTTAGACGATCCTAGAGTTGATTACTCTCTCTCGAGTTATAACTATTAACCCTAAATTATAAACTCTAATTAGAATATGGAAAATTGTAATCTCTCAATTAACAATCTATCCAAAATTTAATTAGATCTGACGCTATCCAGTAAAAGAGAACCTATATGATATCTCTGTTCACACAATTACCAATTTGATTAATTTTCATTCTTATTAAATCACCTAACTCTCATTAGCCTAATTTAATAATTTTTCATTCGATTCACTCTCTTAGTCTATTACTGAATTATGTAATCACAGAAATCAATCATAATAAACATAAACAATCAGATTTTATTAAATTAAAGATAAAAACTCGAAGGTGAGTATATAATATCTCAACATTCACAATCCTACCATCAAACTGCTATTACTAATTTTATAATAATAAAAATACAAAATAACAGGAAGTATGATTCTAAACGGAGAAGGGAGGTAGTGACGTCGGGAAACTCCAAATTTGGGAAGTACATCAATGTCGGCTTCTTCTCAATTTCTCTCTTCCTTCTTCTCTTTCTTAATCTTTTAACAATTCTATCTAGCGTTTCTCTCCAAAGTGGCTGATGCCAAAGCTTTCTCATCTTCTTTATCTTATTCTTTATATACCTTTTATGTTTTTGAAAGCCCTAGGGTTTTTCCAGGATTTAACAAAAACTTCCTCAAACTTGTCATCTTTTAGTATTTGTGCATCTGATCAATGCAGGCCATGACTGTGGCCCTACAAACCACAATCGTGGGCCACATCTGAGCCTTTTATCAAGATCATAGCAATAAGGGCACGATCGTGGGCCGTGCCCTGGGCTTCTATCACGATCATGGCATATGGGTCATAATTGTGGGCTGACTCTAGTGCTTCAGTCATGATCGTGGCCTATTGTGTCACGATCGTGGGTCATTGTTTTGGCTTAAGTGTCTCCGAAACTTCTCTGTTTTTTTATGTTGACCCTAAAACACTAACAAACACATTAAAGTATCTCAAAGATGTAATAATTAAGCTCAAAGACTTGTAGTAACCTATAAAAACACTTAAACACAATTAATTAACAAACTAACACATTTATAATTTAAACACATACTAAACGATTAAGTTAACACTTAAATACATGTCAAACTAATCCCTAAAACATAATGCAATTCACACTTATCAATGGGTAGCATTATAGGTCTTGACATAGTCGTCCAAATATGTACCTGAGTTGTAATGAGAAACTTATGGTTTATAGGGTAATTGTTGTGCTTCCTATAAACTATCAGGGAAGTAATTCTGTTGATTATCCCATTCATAATTAAAATTTGTATGATCACTCCAAACAAAATTATAAAGTTAAGAATATGAGTTATGAAAGAAATCACTTCCGTTCATGTAAATATATTTTTTAAACATAACAAACACTAAACAATAAGTGAAAAAACATGAAATAAATGCAAAGGAACCAATTACAAACAACTATGAATTAAACATGAATTAAAATCAAAAATAAAAACTAAACTTTGCACTCCCTGGCAACAACGACAAAATTGATAGCACGTCATAATACTAGTCAAAATAAACTAAACCTACTACTATAGCAGTAGTGAGTCTTGATCGATTCCACAAAGAGTGTATGTAAAATTTATGAAATGAAGTTAATTGGTGTTAAGGTTTTTAGGGGTTTTGGTTTAAAAAATAAGAAAATAAATTAAATCTAAAATAACTAGCTAAAGCAATTTAAAGAAAACATGTAAAAAAATGATAAACGTGGGGAATTCATTAGGAACCTAGTTCTTTGGTTCAATCTTTACCTACACCCTAATGAAACATATTTCATTGATTTGTCATTCTCAAGCCTCTCTTACCAGCTATTAATTATGGGTTAATAATTAACTCGAGTTTTCCTTAGGTATTGTTTAATTAAGATGCGATTATTAATTAAACTTAACTACCAAATAACCTAAGATACGAATTCTAGATTCAATTAAGTAATACTATTGTGAATTAGGAAAATCGATTAATCAAGACAACAACCACATACGGATTATATTGAAATTTTAGCAATGAGTTTGTAATAAAACAATCCAATGAACGCATTAAAATAAATTTTCACAATACCCAATTGATTCATACACAAATAATCAAACTATAATGGTAACTCGATCATTCATACACAGAAAGCAAATCCATATGCATAGAATGACACAATCAATTTCTAAAGAGAAAAAGAAGCAACAAATATGAGAAGAAATACACTTAACTGGGTCTTCGGCATTGAAGTTGCCTCCGAACTAGCATTGGGAAGCTAGCCCTCTATGAGTCTCTCAAAGTTGAAAGCTTTGCCCCTTATCTTCATTAAAATAAAGAGCTCCAATGTTGCTTCAGCCCTCACTGAACCTCTATCTAAGAACGCCTATTCTATCTTAAAAACCTGTTCTTCTATTCTCTCAAACCCATACGTAAAACCCTCGTAGCTCTTATTCCTCTCTACGTCTGCATTTTAACATTAGCGTCTCATGCCCAACATTTGCATGAAACGTAAGTGTTGTTTGCATACAACATGCGCTGCCATTTTGGTCTGCTGGTTTCCTCCTTATGCGCTGCCGTTTCTATCTTGAGTGTTGCGTTGCTTCGTCGTCTCCTGCTGCGTTGTCATTTCCTCATTGTGCTGTCAACATGTGTTGTTGTTTTGCTCACCTGTTACATTGCTTTCTGTGTTTTGCTCTCACTTTGTTGCCGTTTTACTGCTCCTCCAGGCAACTTCTTTTGGATTGAATTTGTTTTCTTATTGTTCTAATTTTTTTCTTATTACTCTATAAAGATAATTGAATATTAATCTTTAAAAAATGATCCAAATATTATGCTTGTAATTCATTTCAACTTTTTTACTTTTGTGCCTAAATCAAATTAGTAAAAGAGCGCACTTTATACAAGTTCATGTCATTAATCACTAAATATTACATAATAATTATACAATTAATTAAATACATATCATAAATATAAGAAAATTAAGATTAAGAAAGATTATTTAGGTTAGTTTATATTTATCATTTTTAATTATGGATTAGTAAAATATAATCATACATTTTAAAAAGGATTTAAATTTATTCAATATTATTTTAAAAAGTTGGTCATATTATGTCATCTGACATACACGAGATACAGTAAGACCCACATGTTTAATAAAAATATTAAATGTGTACTATGTCACTACTAACTAATAACAGAAGAAGAATTAATTCTATTCAAATTTCTGTTCGTTCTAAATTTATTTCGGATGATTTGCAAATTTTAAAATTTATTTTAAACACTTCAAAATATAAAGATTTAATTTATATTTTCGTAAGAAAAGGTCAAAATATACCTTTTGTCAAATTCAAATAAGTTTTTAAGGTTTTGATATTTATCAATTAATTCTTAATATTAATTTTTGTTCATAAAACTACTTAGATAAGCACATAATTTATTATTTAATGTATAAGCATAAGAGTTTATTCATAATGTAGAAAAAATAAAAGGGTTCATTTTTAAGTTTTATATACATAGAATTTATCCTGTAAATGAATATTAGCCTTAAGGATTCACATTTATATATAAAATTTAAAATATATAAATAGATTTTGTCCTATAAATAAAAATTTAAAATGTTAAGTATTTACTTAAAAATTGGGCTAATTACCAAAAAAACCTAAACTTTCCTCATTTTTAAATTTTAGCCCGAACTTTAAAAAGTAGCAATAAAATACCAAATTTTAAATTTTTTTCAATTCTAGCCCAATATTAGTATCACCTTATCTTTGTTGACATGACACTGCCACGTGTCAATGATCCTCACTAATCAAACACGTCAATTTCATTAGGAGAAACTTAGCTTATTAGCAAAACGACATCGTTTCTTGGTGATAGTAAAATGACTTTGTTTCAACTAAAAGTCATATCTCTGTTTGTTCTCTACAGATCATTCCTAAAATCCCTAACTAAAATCTCTAATCTGTAGCCCAAAATCCCCCAACGCTTAAGAGAGTGATTTTGTGTGTGGGTACTTCTTCTATCGTAAAGTTAATTGCTTTATCAAACCAACAAACGTTCATTGTGATTTCATATGTTGTTGCTTCATAAGAGAGTGATTTCTACAGATGCAAGCCTTTGGTTACTATTTGGAAGCCTTTGGTTGCTCAATTTAGAGGAATCAAAGAGAACAACACTAGTATATCTCTTTCAAAGTTCTCTAAATGATTAATCAGTAGACTTTTTTTATGTTTTGTTTTGATTCCTATAAATTGATTCTACCAATTTAATTGATGATTTTGGATTTTGGTGTTCTCTATAAGAATATATTGATAGCTTCTTCAATTGTTAGGTCATTTGGTTTTCTCAAATTGTACGGTAATCTCATGCTATGAAGTTGCATAAAGAGTCATCAATCATATAGTACTCTATTCCATAATTTGAAGAACATTGTAATGATGCAGGAATAAAAAATATCATGTTTCAATGAAGGAATTGGTATCTACAAACAACTCATTGGTGTTTCGATACCTCTTTCATACACTCGCTTGACATCGAGATTTTTGGTCCTCTATTATCTCACTCTCCCTATTATACTTTGGGAGGATTGTCCTATTATACATTAGGAGGATTGTCACCTTGCTACTTTTATTAATGTTGCTTCCCAATTTTGCATTGAAGAAGTATGCATCTATATTTGTCTGTAGTGCAAATTGCCTACTTTTGTAGTTCTATAAAACTAACCTATGCTAATCCAATTCTAAGCCCATATGAGTAAGTACTAGATCTTCCCATTTCAATTCGAACAACTTAGCTTCATAGGCTATATCGAAAAATGAACTTTTATTAGATTGATTTTCAGCAAAAGGATATATCATTGATCTTACAATAGGTTATTTTCCCCGTTTTTCATTAATTCCACCATTAGATCATTAATTCCACCATTAGATGTAATTAGCGCTTATGAACTAACTTGGGATGAAGTAGGAGGGAGAAATTATGGGCTTTTACTTTACAATTTCAATGGACATGACTAATGATTCGCCCTCTTCCTTCATTCCTATAACATGTGGATGAAACATATAAAAGCTAATACTCATTTTGTACCAATAGTTTGGTGTTCTTATTGAGGAACCCTTCTCAATATTAGTCCTTAATGATTTTTGCAGTCTAGTTCAGAGCAACATCTAGGAAGTAGTTCAAAGTGAGAAAGCCATTCAAGAATAGCTTATGATGAAAAGAAAGGATCTTTCTTGTCACCGTTCAAATGGTTGGCCCAATTCCTAAAATCAAATGATTGGCCCAATTGTTAAGTAGACATGAGCCTTGTTTTGAATTATCTTCCCAAACTTAAGTATTGAAAAAGACACCTCGCAAATTTTGCGGAGCTTCCAATCTCCTTTACCTTTGGAGGACACCAAAAAGGACATTTTGATATCCTACTCAGTATCACAAACATACACTAAAACCTAACAGAGAGGTTGAACTTTGGTATTTGAATAAAAATACCCATAGGACTTGTTTTCCCTTTTTGATGTCATATATATGGTTTATGATGTCATGTATATATATATAGCTCTTGTAGCGTAAATAGAGAACTTCTTTGTATATAATATCTATACTTTAAAAAATAATACTGCTTATGTAATTAAAGGTCTCAAAAGATCATCCATATGATTATTAGGTGTTACATTGTTCCCTGCAATCTAATTTAGCATATTTCATTTCCATTTATTTCTTGTTTTCTCACTTCTAAATAATAAAACATCTATTTCTTAAAACAAACTAGAGAAATTTCTCAAAATTTATGAAAATTTATTAAATAAAAAGATAGGAATATGTTAAAATTACAAAGAAAGCACAGCTCCAGATGGTGAACAAACAATTTTCCATCTTCTTTCCTGGTTAAAATCATATAAATAGTATCAAATAGTATCCCACGGAAGCACTAATTTTATCTCCATCTCTACATTGCCAACCACAGCTTCAGTAAGCTTCAGCAAGTAACATTACTGAAGATAACCCTCTAAAACAATGCTCTTACGTGAGGCCTTGGATTGGAGATTACTAACTTGTAGTCTCTTGCTAACACTTTTAAAAGCTCGAGAGAATTTCCACCATCCTTCTTGTCACCCCACAATGGCAACATTTCCACCACAATCTTCTGCAACATATTCGGCTTAATTCCCTCCTTCACCAGGTCTTCCAACTCATCAAAATTTCCCCTTAAATTTAGCAAAATACTGCATAATCCCTTGCACTTATAGAATTCCAAAATCGCATCTAAATTCTTAAGATCTAACACCACAGTTTCAATCCCTTTTTGAGCTATTTCTTGTTCTACAGATGTATCCTTGTCAATAAACAATATCACTTTTGAAGCTACTTCGTTGGAAGGAATAGAAACTGGAACTAGAGGACAAGGATTTTTAACTATTATGATCCTGATGGACTGATTGGCACCAGGTTCTTAAGATGTAGGAACTGACAGTTAATGAGGACAAAACTATAACTGCATCATATTCCTGCAACATTTGTGAGCAGTATCCACCATTCCCTATGACACCTTCCCCAAGCTGATTCAATAAATGGCCATTCATTGAAATGGAGAACCTGCAAATTAAAGGCAAGCAAGAGTTAGAAATTGATGTCATTTTACACCCATGATGGGTCTAAGAGGCATCATGCATGAATAACTACTAACGGTAGTTATTCATGGATGATATATAAAGGCCTTTACGTTTTGTAAAAGATAATGAACTGATTATGGGGATTTGGTTCTTGGAGAAACGCTAGTTCTTTGAATATACTTTCGAAAGCTTTTACAGAAAACATAGAAAGGAGATCTCTGCGTTCTTTAACCAGTGGAATTATATCAGGTATCCAAGTATATGATTTCTTTTTTTCCTACGCATATACCATCGATCCTGGATGCATAATCTTTGTGATTATTTTATGATCTGTTCATATATTTCTAACAGAAATGGTCAACAAAACATAAGATCTTAAAGGAGTATATAAATCACAACTCGCTATGTATTATCCGAACAATGCAATGAAGGTTTTGACTGAATTTCCTTTCTACCCTCAAATAATTATCATGGATAATTACCTAAGAGTAAGGAAAGGCTTGCCTGTTAGCATTAGATGAATAAAGGCCTCGTTGAGCTTTCTGCACATCTCTTCTTCCATACCGAGGACGACATCAATTCCTGCACCTCTAAGTCTATCTAATCCGTTTGAAGCAATAAGTGGTTGGGATCAACCATTCTAACGACCATTTTCTTTACTTTAGCTTTGATCAAAGTTTCGGTGCAAGGTGTTCTTCCATAGTGATTATAGGGTTCTAAGCTCACATAAGTTGTTGTATTCTTTGCCAAATCCCCAGCATCAATCAAAAGTAGCAGTACAGAAATTAACATGTACAACATTGGCTTTAACATAAACAGTACTGAAATTTAGTGTCCTCTCAAAATTAATTCATTCTCATGCAAGAACTAGTTTCAATATCGTATAAAATCATGCAAAATAGGGAAAATGTACAAGTTACCTCAGCGTGAGGCTGTCCAATTTTGGGGTGGAAACCTTAAACAACAAATTTACCATCCTTAACAATAACATAACCCGCCATAAGATTAGGGCCGTGTTTGGCAATCAGTTTATTATGTTAGTTGTTAGCTGATTCTATCAACTGTTAGCTGATAGCTGATTTGACCAGCAGATTGTATTAGCTGTTTGTTAGCGATGTTTGGTAAAATTAGCTGTTTAGTATTAGTTGTTTATGTGTGAAATGACTAATGAAGACATGACTTTAAAAAAAATATAAGGATATGAATATTATATATCTTAGTATTTGGTTAAATATTCTTACAGGAATTTAGATTTTAGATATTTAATTTTACAAAAATTAAGTTTATAACTTTAATTAAAAAACATAGAACATATAATAATAATAATAATAATAATAATAATAATAATAGTAATAATAATAATAATAGTAATAATAATAATAATAATAACAATAATAATAATAATAATAATAATAATAAAATAATAAAGTGAAGTACTACAAATAATA
>JANSVA010113811.1:0-10108 GCA_025504915.1 Erythroxylum reticulatum
GCACCAAATCTCCTTCTTTGAATTCCCTCCTTACAAGGTTCTTATCATGCCATCTTTTAATTCTTTCCTTGTAGATTCTGGCACTTTCATAAGCGTCATGCCTTAACTTTTCCAACTCGTTCAATTACAACAGTCTTTTAGCACCTACTTCTTTAAAATCCATATTCGGCTTCCTTATTTCCCAATAAGCTTTATGTTCAAGTTACACTGGCAGATGGTAAGACTTTCTAAAAACCAGTCTATATGGAGTTGTTCTTATAGGGGCCTTGTATACCATCCTGTATACCCACAAAGAATCATAGAGCCTCAAAGACTAGTCCTTCCTTGATGCATTAACCGTCTTCTCTAATATAGATTTGATCTCCCGGTTAGAAATTTCAGCTTGACCGTTAGCTTGAGGATGGTAAGCTAACGCTTGCCTACGGTAGACCCTATATTTCTTCAGGAAATTCTCAAAGGAACGGTTGACAAAGTGAGTCCCTCGATCACTTAATATGGCCCTCAAGGTCCCAAATCTTGTGAAAATATTCTTCTTAAGGAAATTTAGCATCACTTTCGTGTCACAAGTTGTACAAGTAACAACTTCTACCCATTTCAAGACTTAATCTACTCCCAGCAAAATAGATTTGTTACCAAAAGAAGGTGGAAAAGGCCCTACGAAGTCCAATCCCCATATGTTAAAAAATTCCACTTCTAAAATTCCTTGCATTGGCATCTCATTCTTCCTCAAAATGGTTCCAGTTCTTTGACATCGGTCACATGCTTGAGCAAAATTTCTTGCAACCCGAAAAAATGTTGGTCAATAAAATCTTGCTTATAGCACCTTGGCTGCTGTCTTTTCTGAACTAAAATGTCCTCCACAAGGTGAGGAATGTCAATTCACAACACTTCTTCTTCTTCTTCGCTTGAGAAACATCGCCTAATAATTCCATCATTGCATCTCCGGAATAGATATGGTTCCTCCAACATATAATACTTCAAATCTGAGAAAAATTTCTTCCTTTATTAGTAGGACAAATCCGGTGGTGTAACTCCAGTGACCAAGTAATTAATGAAGTCTACATACTAAGGAGCAATGGAAGGTATCCACCATATTAGCCTTAGTTTAGCTTCTTTCTTTGCAAGTAAGTACCTAATAGCAGCATGATCTAAATAAACAACAACTTTTGAGCCAACTATATAGGACTTAAACTTATCCACCGCAAACACCACAGCTAAGAGTTCCTTTTCAGTAGTCGCGTAGTTCAATTGTGTATCATTGAGAGTTTTACTCACATAATAGATGGCATAAACTACTTTATCCTTCCTTTTCCCAAGCACAACTCCTACAGCAAAATCGAAGGCATCACACATAATTTCAAATGGTAGAGACCAATCTGGAGGTTGAAGAATTGGAGCAAAAATTAAGGCTTCTTTTAACCTGCGAAAAGAATTCAAAAAGGCATCATCAATCACAAAAGGGACATCATTATTCAATAGATTTGTCAAAGGTTTAGCTATTTTAGAAAAATATTTGATAAATATTCTATTAAAACTAGCATGCCCCAAAAAGCTTCAGACTTCCTTAATCGAGGTAGGTAGAGGCAAATTTGATATCACTTTGGTCTTATCCTTGTCTACCTCAATCCTTCGATTAGAAACAAGATGACCAAGTACTATCCCTTCTTACACCATAAAATCGCACTTTTCCCAGTTTAATACAAGGTCCACTTCTTCACACCTGCTTAAAACTTTACCAAGGTTAGATAAACATGAGTCAAATGAAACCCCATATACTAAAAAATTGTCCATAAAGATTTCCATAATTTCCTCAATAAAATCAAAAAATATTGCCACCATGTATCTCTGAAAGGTAGCTGGTGCATTACACAGACCAAACGACATCCTTCGATAATCATAAGTAACATAAGGGCATGTAAATGTCATTTTTTCTTGATCATTAGGGTGAATAGGAATTTGGAAGAAACCAAAATAACCATCCAAATAACAGAAGTAATCATGATTAGGTAGCCTCTCTAACATTTGATCAATAAAGGGTAAAAGGAAATGATCCTTACGTGTGGCTTTATTTAATTTCCTACAATCTATAAACACACACCAACCTGTCACGGTTCTAATTGAAATCAGCTCATTATTATCATTTCTTGCCATTGTCATACCTCCCTTTTTAGGGACACAATGGACCGAGCTTACCCATGTATTGTCAGAAATCGAATAGATAATTCCTACAGCTAGAAGTTTAAGCACTTCTTTCTTCATGACCTCCTTCATATTTGGGTTGACCTTTCTTTGATGTTCTCGAACTGGCTTTACATCTTCCTCCAAATTGATCTGATGCATACAAAATGCTGGACTAATTCCCTTCAAATATGAAATTTGGTAGCCAATCGCTTTCCTATACTCTCTCAAGACCTTCGTTAATTTTTCAATTTGCACAGTACTCAAATTCACATTAATAATGACTGGATAAGTACTATTGGGTCCTAAAAATTCATACCTGAGATTGGAGGGTAGGGGCTTTAGTTCAACTGTTGGTGGCTCTTCTTGTTTTAATTCTGGTGCAGTGATCTGTTTTGATCGCACAAGTTGTGCGCTCCTCTACAAAGGTTGTATTGCTAGCGTCTATAATAACTCTAAAATTTCTAGCTGATGGGTTCTTACTGAAATTGAATGCACTAGAAATTTTCCAAAAAATCATCAGGGTATATTTATATCGTCTTCCATCTCCAAAACCACAAAATCTACTTGGATAAAGAAATTCCCTACTTTCAAAGGTATGTTTTCTAAAATACCTTGAGGGTATTTGATTAATCTAGTAGCTAGTTGGAGGGAAATTGTAGTAGGCTTAATTTCTCCTATATTAAGCTTTTGACATATAGAAAGAGGTAGGAGACTTACACTTGCATCGAGGTCACATAAAGTCTTACCGATATTTGTGCTTCTGAATTGAAAAGAAATGGAGAAGCTTCCAGGATCCCTCAACTTCGGTGGCAGCTTATTCTGTAAAATAGCACTAGACTCTTCTGTCAACGTCACTATTTCATACTCCTCTAACTTCCTCTTATTTAACAATATTTCGTTAAAGAATTTTACGTAGGTTGGCATTTGTGTGAGAGCTTCCGTGAAGGGAATATTGATGTATAGCTTCCTAAGGATTTCCAAAAATTTCCTAAATTGTTTATCCAGCTGAGCCTTCTGAAATCGTTGTGGGAATGGGATGGGTGGCTTATATGGAGAAGGTGGAGTGTATTTTTCAGTTTCAACATTTTTTGGCTCGTTCTGGACAGGCTGTGCAGCTGGGACAAAATCGGATCTTTCCTTACTTGTTGCTTTATCCTTGCTTTCCACCATCAGTTCTAAGACCTTTCCACTTCTCAAAATCACTGTATCAGTAGTCTCCTTAGGATTTTCTAGTCATATTGGCAATTTACCCTTATCCCCTCTTGATGTACTAACTTGTTGAGAAATCTGAGTTTCCAGCATTTTATTGTGTATGGAAAGTTGACCTATCTTAGAGTTGAACTGCTGGATTAGTTCCACCATGGACTTCAAAGTTGGTTTCTGCTCTTGAGCTTGTGGGGGTTATGGAAGGGCTTGAGGTTTTGTCTTTTGGAATCCTGGAGGACCCCTATGGAAGTTTTGTTGTTGGGCTAGAAAATGAGATTGGTTTTGAGGGTAGGAAGAGTAATGGGGTTGGTTTAAGAAATTTTGTGGCTGTCTGGGTTGTTGGGACCAAGAGAAATTAGGGTGGTTCCTCCACTTAGGGTTGTATGTGTTTAAGAATGCTCCTCCTTGAGGTTTAGCTCCATGGTTACCTATTAAATTAGCTTGCTCAACTACAATGTCTTGTCTATAAGCCTGAAAATCATACATGGACTGTGAAAATTATTGCAGTTCATGCATAGGCTATGAGCTGCTTACAGCCATCACATTAACCTTATCCATCTTATCCATTCTCTTTTTCAGGGCTTCAAATTTATCCTTCATCATGGATAACGCATCAACCTCAAACATTCCTGTAATCTTCTTGGTCTCTTGCTTTAAATGCCCCCTGCTTCCACACCATTCGTAATTATTCTGAGCAATCCCTTCCAGGAGTGAACGAGATTCATCTTCTGTTTTTGCCATAAAATCTCCACCTGTAGCTGCATCTATAGCATTTTTCATAACCGGAGATAGCCTGTTGTAGAAAATCTGCACAAGCATCCATTTCTGAATCCCGGGGTGAGGGCATTTTCATTGTAGCTCCTTGAATCTCTCTCATACTTCATTCATAGATTCATCTTCTCTCGATAGGAAGGAACGCACTTCACCCCTTAGTTGTGCTATCTTTCTTGGGGGAAAGTACTGTGTTAGGAAGGCTTGGGATAACTCTTGCCATGTAGTTATAGACTCTAGAGGTAGAGAGTAAAGCCATTCACTTGCACGATCCCTTAAGGAAAAAGAAAATAATTTGAGGCAAATTGCATCGTCAAATACCCCATTCTGCTTTAGCATGCTACATATCTGAATGAACTTCTCCAAATGAACATGGTGATTTTGTGAAGGGTTACCTCCAAATTGGGACTGTTGGACCATCTGCAAAAGTCCAGTCTTTAGTTCAAACTTATTCGTTGTAACTGGAGATGTCACAATGCTCGATTGGTAATCCTCAAAGTTTGATATTGCATAGTCCCGTATTGTTGTCTGATTTTGTCCACCATTCTGCATTTGTTCTGCCATTATTTGCTCACTTGTAGTATCAACAGGTTCAATTTCTATTCACTGGTTACCCTGCATATATTGTGCTCTTTGTTGTTTAGTAGCATTTCAGAGCACCTTAGCAGTCTTTTCAATTTTTGGATCAAATAACAAATTTTCTGCACTATGAGAATGTCTCATATACAGAAAGAATCACCTACAAATCAAAAATAAAAAAGAATACTCCGAGTGAAGAAATAAGCTACAAGAAAAAGTAAATAATATGAAAATTAACAAAATGATAATAATAATAATAATAATAATAATAATGCCCAAAGTAACCAATCAATTGATAGGCTAATATTGCCCAAAGGAAAACTACCCAGCAACAGTGCCAAAACTTGTCCGAGGCCCCGCAAGTACAGGCCACGAACGTAAATAGGGAAGTAAAAGTATCAATCCATAAGGAGTTACTGAACAATTACTAGGCTAAAATCATTCAATTATTTGGGTTGATCACTTAAACGTTGATTATTGAGAAATTAATTAATTAACGAATTGCTAAAACTAATCCTAAAACAAACAGAATAACTGTGCAATTTATGACTATACGGAATAAATCAAATATGTAAAAGACATGTTTCAAATTTGGTTTCATGATCGACTTTTAATTATTCTCTTCTAGTTTATTCAATAAATTTGATCCCTAGAATTTAAAGGAAACTAGATCTAAATTATCGATGATTCTCTATCGAGATGTCAAAGAAGTATCATAGTTAAAATAATTCCCGACTATCGTGGCTCATGGAATTAACTAAAACCTATTAAGATTTTTATCTAGTTGATAATTCCTTTCACAGATTTTTACCTATATCTAGATCTAAGCCTACAAGTTCTTAATTTTGGTTTTCCACTACCGATTTTCACCTTTCAGGTCTTTAATGGATAATTTCGACACAAATTATTTTGAGGCCTAATATATAACAAGCACAATAATCCTCAAAATAAGAATCAAAAGCCACGAATCAATTTTGTTGAACAAAATCCAGAATCAAATCATATAGAAATTCGAAAACTACGTCCAATCTTTGAAACCTAACAAGAAATCTACTCAATCATATTCATGTTCAATAAAATAAATATCGAATCAAGGATAATAGACATGAAAAGATTAAGGAATGAAGAACTTATATGAATCTTGAAAAAAAAAACGTTAAAAACCCAGGTCTGAAATGGGTGTTTGTTGCATTTAGTTCTCTTCGTACATGAAGCCTTGTCAGAAAGCCGCATGCGTCTGGTTAGAGTTGCATCCTCCTTCGTGCGATAACTCTATCTTTTGTTCTCCTCGTGTGCGTCAAGGTCTTGGAACTGCAGCGTGCTTTTTCTTTTCTCTTGTGTCCAGCCCCAGTTGACAACGTTTTTGTCCCCCCTTACCGTTACTCCAAATTCCTCTCTAATTAAAAACCTCTATTGCCGCTAGTCCTCCTCTGTGAGAAGGGAGCTTGCGTCTAGTCTTCTGCACCGTTGCGTTCCTCCTCGTACATGAGATGGAGGCTTCCAATTAAAAACCTAAAAATGTTGTTATCCCCTCAAGTCCTCCCCTAAAATGTTACCTAGTCTACCACTCTTTTGACTCTCATATGCTGCCATTTTGGACTATTTCCAGCTGTTGTTTACTATGTCGTTTTGGCTGCTAACTTATTGTTGTGCTGTCCTTTTGTTCTTTTATTAACTAGCTATAGTGGCAACTTCTGAGGTCTAATTTGAAGCCAAACTTTATACTTTCCACAAAGAAACCAAAAAAACAAAATAAATAATAAAATCAATGAAAATAAATAAGTTAACCTAAAAATGCTACTAAAATGAATGAATTAATATGCAAAATAAATGCAAATATGACCTAAACACCTATATGAATTGGACTAAACATTAAGGCTTGGAATGAACCTAGATTATTGCTTGATTAATTGGCTAAGAGCTTGATAAGTTTAGGTTGTTAATTGATGTCATAACTTAAAGAATGTACTGTTTTGATGTCAATGTATCCAAATTTGGTATTTATGATGTGATAAAGGAATAAAGATGTTCTTATGAATGCAAACAGATCTTAAGGATATGAGTAATGTGTATTAGGCATAAATGAATGGGCATTGAAGAATATGAGGTAATTATGAATGAGAATTGGGTAATTGCATGAATGTATATATTGCTAGAAAAGTTTGGTGTATGTATGATTGTTGAATTTTGGAGTAAATGAAGCTTCCTTAAGGTATAACCCTGATTGCAAACTAGTTTTATACAAGTTATAATGTTTGAATGGTCAAGATATTAAGAATACATACCCAGAAAGTCAATTGAGTTTGAATTAAAACATGACACATATACATATGTATGATTGTATATTCATATGATTCAACAAATTAATGATTTCATAACTATGTGTGTATTGCATGACGATAGACCCATAAGGTGATCGTCAACATCCAGACATTACCGGAACATCGAGGCAATAGCTTTTTTCGAGCATACTGTGAGTTAACTTAGATGTGTAAACTAATTTATATGTGCTTCTATATGAATTGAATGTTTAATATGGAAAGTGTATACAATTGATTGATAAATTTTAGACTTAGATTCGAGGAGTTTGATATATTGTGCCTTGAAGACATAGAAATTAAGGGATATAAAAACATAGCATATGAAATGACACATATCATCATATTGAAATGCATGATCAAGTAAAGGACTTATGACTAGAGTAACCAATGTGCAAAAAAGAGCTTTGATCTCAAGATTATAAAAAAAGCCTTAGGCTCAGATAAATTGAATTCGGTATCCACAATAGATACAAGAGAGAAAGGATCTAGGTATCCATAACAGATACAGGACAGTAAATTCGATTGATAAACTCTTGGTCATAACAAAACAAAATGAGAATGGAAACATATGTGGATTTGCATATAAATCCTTACGTGTATCAAATGATTGAACTGAAATGAATTATTAGATTTTTTTAAATAGTGAATTGTAGTTGATGTTAATGGAGGATATGTAATGCTAGCTTACATGATATGCTTGTGGAAGTATGATAAACATTGATATACTTATTATTGTGATCTGACTAAAGTAAATACATCGATGATGGTTCACTCACTAGGTTCGCAAACTCGTCAAAATTACATCGTTGTTTTTCAGGCTCAAAGGAGTTTTAAATAATAAGGAGATATAGTAGAAGTCTAGTACTTGCATTTTGAAAAGAATGACTCAAAGGTCTGATCAGCTGAATTTGAGGAGTTTAGTTAGAGTCTTCTGTATTAGCATCCCATTTCATGATATATATTTGGTATTGAGATTGAACTCAAAAAATGTTTTGTAATGTATATATGGATTCTGAATTGTAATGACACTTCTGACTTTTATGTTTGTAGATGAAATAGGAAGAAATGAACACTTAGAATGCTTATGATATGTTTGATGCCTTTAATGAGTTAGTTTGATTGTCCTAATGTACCATTTTCATATAATATGTTCTCAAATATCCTCTGGTATGTTCAGGCTTATGCTCTATGGGAGTGGTATGTTACAGTTTTGGTATTAAAGTATGGTTTGGCATCCTTAGGGCATATAAGAGCATTTCAACATGGCATATAGAAAGAGACCCATATAATGATCGTTATTAGTGTTTGTTATTCTTTATATGCTATAGGAGACCTGATATATGTTTAAATTTTGATCCATGTGGTATACTAAACTTAGTGATTAATTTCTTAGAAATGCTTACGATACTCACTTTAACTCATATATGATTTTAGGTATAATTTGGAAGCAAAGAAATTAAAGTGAGTTGAAAGCACTACATTTGCATCATTTTCTGAAGATTAATATCTACTTGCCTTCATAAAGGAAGTAGAAAAAAAGACAATAAAAATGGAACACAAAGAAGAAGGAAACAAGAGAATAAAATGACAGTGCATATGGGAAGTTGAGAAAGACCAAAATGCAACATCCAAGGAGTAGCACACGTCAAGTAAAATGAAAAAAGCAAGGAAGAAAATGCAAGGTAACAGAATGGAACGTCTGCGTTCAACGCAAGCATTGTGCATTAAATGCAGACAATGTATGTAGTTAACATAGGTGTTGTGTTCATCAATGCATGCATTTTGATTAAAACGTAGAGGGTAGAAAAGAGTGAAGATGGATAAGAGTGTCAACAGTACGGTGAACCAAAAACCCAGCATATTAATTTGTCCCATCAATATGTAGTGCAGCGGAGAGGCGTGAAGAGATGGCTACAGTGCAGCTTGGCTAGAGAAGCTGGAGAAGAGCTATGGCTTAGTGGCTACATGAGGAGAGGGCTACTACAATGTGACTGTGCTGGAGACATTGAAGAAGAGCTACAATGCAAGTGTGAAGAGAGGTGACCGTTAACAGTAAGGGTGGACAAAAACTCACACCTTAAATTGTCACATCTATGAATAGTGAGAGAAAATAGAGAAAAGAGTAGCATGAAAGATAATAAAGGTGGAGACTCTACACCACCACCGAAGTATGCGAAGAAGATGGCTCACAGTTTGAGAAAAAAGTAGAAATGGAAGGCTAGCTTCCTAACGCCAGTTTAATGGGACTATCGATGTCAAGTCATGACTAAGCTATTTCTATCATTTTAGAGTTGTAATTTCTTTTCTAATTATTGTGTTGTTGGTGTTGATTTGATTCGTTTTGTTATGAATGATCTTAATATGTTGTTTTGATTGTTTTATTTCGAACCTATTGCTAAAATATTGAATGTAATTCGTAATCGTTACATTTGATGTTTGTGAGTAGCATCTAATGATCGTTAATCATTAGCAATAACATAACTTAGGTTAGATAACCTGAACGTGTGAGGTAACTACCTATATTGATTGTTTTATGATTTATAATGCGCCTGCCAAATTGAATCTAGAGATTGTATCCTAGGTTATTCGGTAGTTAGGTTTAATTAATGATCATATCTTGCTTAACTACAACCTAAGGGAAAATCGAGAATTGTAGAGCATTCTATTAGTCTCAAATCAATAGTATTAAAAGAGTTGTAAAATTGTTAGAATGATGGAATATGCTTGATCATGTTTAGGCTGAGATTTACCCTAGAACTGAACCTTAATAATATTTGATACTTTTCTGATTTTCGATTGTTTGTTTTAATTTGTTTTGGATAGTTTATTTTTACTTTAATTTCTAAATTACTTAAAATCCTAAAACCCCCCATATATTTTGTTGGACCCTAAAATTTTTTTTCTTTAAGTAAACATGATTTCAAAATAATTTTGGAGTTTAGATAGATTTAATTTTTAGAACTATAAAGGTGTCA
The DNA here is from genome assembly GCA_025504915.1 of Erythroxylum reticulatum. NCBI lineage: Eukaryota > Viridiplantae > Streptophyta > Magnoliopsida > Malpighiales > Erythroxylaceae > Erythroxylum > Erythroxylum reticulatum. Next base: position 10,034 of record JANSVA010113811.1, read on the forward strand.
AGGTTAGTAGGATTTGTTGAATAGATAAAAGAAAGTAAAGTGTGAGGTAATAAGGATGTAATAAGGACATTTTTG
>JANSVA010113842.1:0-10107 GCA_025504915.1 Erythroxylum reticulatum
TACAAGTGGCCCTTTAAATTTGTGACAAATGACACTTTAGACTTATGACATATGGAGCTTTAGAATGGTGACATATGTGGCTTTACAAATGATGGCATATGTAGCCTTATAATTGGTGAAATGTGTAGCCTTACAAGTAGTGACATATATAGGCTTAAATAAGTGTGACATATGGAGCCTAAAGTAAGTGACAAATGGACCAATAGAATAGTGATATATATAACAATAGAAGGATAATATACGTACCCATAGAAGGGTGACACATGGACTAATAGAATAGTGATATATGGACCAATAGAAGGATAGCATATATACCAATAGAAGGGTGACACACGGACCAATGGAATGGTAACACATAGATTAGTTTGACCTTCTTGAATTTTCTAGAGAAAATGGATGAAAAAGGAAACAAAAGTGAGAGTGGATGTCTCACAAGGATAGAAGAGAGAGAAAAAATAAAATGAGAAGAGAAGGAAAGAAGAAAGGGAAGGAAAGAAGTTATCAAGGTAAGTTGAAATTCTGGTTTCAATTTTATCTTTCTCCTTAGATTTATTTTTCGTATCCTTAGAGCATGAATTTGAAGAAACTCAAAGAATAAAAGTTGTATATATAGGTCTTAGCTTGGCCTCTGTGAAAGCGTTTTTAAAAGATAGTGACTAGATCTCGAGTTATGCTTGTTTCTTTAATACTACCTGTGACTATGCAGAACCTTATATTATTTCCTAATTTTTAAGGACTTTAGAGTTAGAATTAGTGGAAGTATTAAACATGAAGAATGATTATTAATGTCTTATTAATGCTTTTGTGAAATAGTTTTGTTAGGAGATGTATTGATAATGATTTATTGAGGGTTGAGTATTGGTTTCTAGTCTATTACTTACCAGAAATAGGACAAAATTTGGATGGAGATTATATTTTAAAGGGAGATGCTATTTGTGTAATTTTTTGATATATTAAGACTAGTGGAAGTGTAGTTTCAGGAGGCATAAAAATCATGGCATTTGGATTTTTTAGAGAGAGTTATGATTAAAAGAAAACAACTTGTTCATAAAGGAACATTAGGAAGAAAAGGATGTAAACATTGCACATAAGGTTAGGTTAGCTTAATGGTTAATGAGACATTAAGCTGAACTAGAAAGTGAATTATTGACCTATTGACATATGTTAGAATAACATTTACGATGATTGATTAGGGATGAATTTAGTTGTGGTGTTGGTATTGAATGTGCGTCGGGAATTTAATGAATGGATTGGATATGTTTTGTTTTGATTTTTATGCTTGAAAGACCGTAATTTGTAAACTACCATATGAATGATTTGAATTGGAATTAAAGGTGAATTGATGGGGAATTGAAACATCTTTAAGGTATAATTGAAGTATAATTTATGAACTATCTTGAAGGTGTCAAAGGGAAGTATGAGTTATTACTGGTATAAGGATGTTCCCTTGAATACAAATGTGATTCAAAGGATATGAACAATGTGAATTATTTATAAATGAATAAGAATTGGGAAATTGTGTGATTATAAATCATTAGAAAAGGATTGTGATTGTATGATTGATGAATTGAGAGTGATCAAACTTACTTAAGTTATAAACCTAATTTCAAACAAGTTATGTACAAGTTATAATAAATGAATGTTTAAGACTTATGAATAAGGATACATACCCAGGATAATCAATTGAGCATGCATTAAATATGACACATCTACATCCACATGATTGAATAATCATTTGATTGAACAATTTAGTAATGTGTGAACTATATATGTATTGCATGATATAAAAGAGAAAATATATTGACAACATCTAGACATTGCCGAATCGTCAACGCAATAGCTATTCTAGAGCATACTATGAGTAACCTAGATGTGTAAACTTAATTATATGTGTGTTTACATTTGAGTTATATGTGTAATGAGTTGACTTAGATGTTTCTCATTATGCTTGAATTGTTCTTGATTAATTTTTATATATTGAATTGTCATTGATATGATTGTGATAATTTCAGACCATCAATTGTCTAAGGAGATCATTAGTTGGGACTATATAGGAAGTGCTTAAATGATTGTATGTGAATGTGGGAAAAATATGACTGAATGTTGAATGTCAAACTTTGATCCGATGATTATGATAAATGACTATGCACATTGAATGAAAGTGATTGATAGCACATTATATGAAATGATGCATTTCATGACATTGATGTGCATGATCAGATAAAGGAGTTATGACCAAAGTAACCAACGTGAAAAAGAGCTTAAAGCTAAAAAATTTGCATATAGAGCCATAGGCTCAACAATTAATGAGCTCGGTATCCACAATGGGTATGAGATAGTATATGAAATGATCCCGGTAGGTACGAGACAGTAGCTGAAATGAACTCCGTATCCATAATGGATACGGGATAGTTAAATAGGCGCTTGACCATAACAAAAAAAATGGAAAGTGGAGTTTCATATGCATTTGCATCCATAACTTTACATGTACATGTGAGTATTTGCAAATAATGACTGAATTGAGTGGATATAATGATATGCTATGTTTACATACATGTTGATGATATGAATGATTAGATTATCCTGAAATGATTATATGAAATGTTTGTATTCATAATAACCTTGTTAAAATATGGTAATATTGTGATCAGGTACAAAATTTTGAACGATATGATATATAGGATTTGAATCCGAATGATGTGAGATACTAATTGAACTATGTTATATACTTGGGATGTTTATGTTTGTTTAAGTGAGCACATAGATGATTGTTTACTCACTGAGTTTCCAAACTCATCAAAATTGCAATGTTGATTTTCAGGTTCATAGGAGAGCTAGCTAGTCTAGTTGAAGTAACTTCTGCATTTGGATATGAGTCATTGTCAGGATCAGTTATACCTACAAATGTCGTAGTTATGTTTTATCAAGGATTGTATCTTTCAAATGTTATATATTTTACATGTGAATTTTGGAAATGTAATGACATTTGAGACTGTATATGTTTGTGAATAAAAATGGAACAATATGAATATTGGAATGTTTATGTTATGTACGATGAATTAAAAAGGTAAAAAATGAATTGATTTAACTATCTTATCATGTCATTTTTGTAGAGTATATTACAAAATATCCTTTGGTATGTCGGGTATATGATCTATAGAAGTGTTATGTTACATAACATATTCACATACGCCCTATGAGTTAAGAAAGAAATTAGATGACAAGGTAGAAAAAAGTATATTTCTTGGTTACAACATGTAAACAAAAGTTATAAGCTTTATAACCCAAAGACTTAAAAAGTGATCATTAGTCGAGATGTGATTTTTAAAGAAGATAGATTATGGGATTGGTAAGAAAAAGAAAAAAATCGTTTCAATACTAGTGTTCATAAACAATTAATTGGAATGACTAATTAAATTGGAGAGTCATCTTCACCTCTCATTCATGAAGAGCCAACTGGTGCTGATCCCAAAGCGTCATCTCCTCCCACTTCACCTTCACTTAAGGCCCACAATGAGAATGCCATCCACCCACTTATTTGAAAGATTATCAAGTTAATGATGATAGAGTTATGGCCAATTATGCTTTGGTTGCAAATTGTGATCTAGAAAAGATTGAGGAAGCAATAAATGATGGTCGTTGGATTAAAGCAATGGATGAAGAAATATATACCATTAAAAAGAATAAAATATGGGAGTTAACCACTTTACTAAAAGGAAAGAAACCTATTGATACCAAATAGGTATAGAAGACAAAGTACAAGCCCAATAGAGAAGTGGAACGCTTTAAAATAAGATTAGTTGTAAAAGGATACAAGCAAAAGTCATGTATCGATAATTCTGAAGTATTTGCACCTGTTGCCAGATTGGATATTATACGTTTAATCATTTCACTTGCTGCTTAAAGTAACTGGAAGATTTATCAAATGGATGTTGAATCATCTTTTTTGATTGGTGTACCTGAAGAAGAAGTATACATTGAGCAACCACCAAGATATGTAAAGAAAGGAGAAGAAGATAAGGTTTATCGACTAAAGAAAGCGTTGTATGGTCTTAAACAAGCACTAAGGGCACGGTATACTAGTATTGATACTTATTACATTGAACATGGCTTTCATAAGTGTCCATATAAGCATACTTTATATATCAAGCTCAACAAGGAAAGAGACATTGTTGTAGTTTGTCTTTATATATATGATTTAATCTTTACTGGTAATAAATTTAAGATTGTTGTTAGAGTTTAAGAAGGAAATGGTTGCCCACTTTGAGATGACAAATATGGGATTCATGTCCTACTTTCATGGTATTGAGGTACAACCAACAAATGAAGGCATATTTATTTCACAACGAAAATATGCAAAAGATATTTTAAAGAAATTCAAGATGGATGCATGCAAGCCAATTTTAACACCAGTTAAAAGTGAAAGATGGCAGTGATGATTTGGTTGATGCAACAAAACTTTAGGAGACTTATAAGAAGTCTTAGGTACCTAACTGCAACTAGGCCATATATTGTTTACGGAGTAGGAATTGTGAGCAGATTTATGGATTCACCACGACAATCTCAATGGGAAGCCATAAAAAGAGTTTAAAGATATATTAAAGGTAAGATTGGTTATGGCATATTTTATTTAAAAAATAAAAATATGCAACTAGTTGGATATACATCGTGATTGTGTTGGTCATGTTGTAAAGAGAAAAAACATTTCTTATTATGTCTTTCATCTTGGTTCTAGAGCATTTTCTTAGTCTTCAAAGAAACAACAAGTAGTTGCTCTTTCAACTATAGAAGCAGAGTATATAGCAGTAACAAATTGTGCTACTCAAGTGATCTGGATATAAATGTTGAAAGATGGTCTAACAACAATCTATTATGATAATAAATCAGAAATCGCCTTAACAAATAATCCAGTATTCCATGGTAAAAGTAAGCATATTTATATTAAACATTACTACATTTGATATTTGGTTAAAGATAAAGAAATTATAGTTGAGTATTGCACATCTGAAGATCAATAGTAGATATTTTCACAAAGCCCTTGAAAACTGAGCTATTTTACAAATTGAAGAACATGCTTAGAATGATTAAATCAAGTTTAAGGGAGGATATTAGAAACTAAACTTGGTTTAATACATGGTTCTAGATTATGAGTTGTAAAGTGTTGTATCTGACTTGGTCAAAAGACCAATCCAAATTATCCTTGAAGTCCTTTGGACAGCAATATTGAAGCTGGCATTATAGTCGGTTATTACTGACTTTGCTTCTTTATAAATATAGTCATTTAGCCATTACATGTATTGTATAAAAAAAATGAAAAGAAAGTGAGTAAAGAAAAAGGTGTAAAAGCTTTGCAAAGTGTCCAACTCTAATGAGTTGTGTAGTGTGAAGTATTAATAAAATTTCGAGTGTGTATTTTGTTAACTAGTTTATTTTTAGGCAATTATAATTGCCAGTAATTTTATGTTACCACATGTATGTCACGCAATATAGTAAGATTAACTTTTAAAAGTAATAATAAAATATTTTAAAATTTTAAATATTTAATCATTTTTATTTTATAATTAAAATTAATAAAATTTAATATTAACCAAAATTACACTTGTAGTATTATACAGAATTCTATGATGTCAATTTCATCTTTCTTGCTTTTGGCTATTTCTTTGACCAAGATTGAGTTTTTGAGTTTAACCAACCATGTTGAAGTCCCAATTGCTTCATTACTGTTATCCAGCACATGGTGGAATCAATCTGAAGCTTTATAAAGTTGATTATTATTGAAATGAAACGCGTCGATTGGGATTTTTACGTTGCAGTTGCTTCAATTATATCATATATGATCTACTACTGAAGTTCAATGATAAGTGTTCGTATATCGGTCTTATATTGGTAAGATGGGTTACACATGGGAAACCTTTCTTATTCGAGAGAACCATTAACATAAATAAAAGATCAATAACTCATTTTTCTCATTAGATTCCATGAACTAAAATATATGGAAGCAAAATTTATCCAGTTAAGTAGTAGCAACATGGTTTATAAAAAATGGAAGTTTCATTCTTTCGAAATGCAAGCAAAGAAGTGTTTGGAATTAAAAAACAAACAAAGATGTGCCTAGAAACTAGAGCATGTGGATTAAAACAAAATATGTGTAGACATGATGTTGATCGAATATGGAAGCAACAATAAAAAGTCAAGCAACAAATTAAAGAAAATCAAAATTTTTAACGTGGTAACACAGTCTCAAATATCGAGAGGCAACATTCACGGGACTTAGTCCAGAAAAACTCCACTATCAATAGAATGAGTACACCAAATGTCTCCAGCAATACAAGGAGAGACATAAACGACCCTTACTCCTTCTAATAAATGAAAACCATATCCAAAATATTTCTCGAAATAAAAAAATACGAAGTACACAACCAATAACAATAGCGCAGAAGACAATTAAAGGCACCAAAATCTAGAATAAAACTAGACGAATACCGTCAACAGATAAAAAAAGGTTACCTGGCATAGCTTTCCAATCTCGTGCGAGGAAGACCAATTCCCAATCCTTGTCTTTGCCTCCAAAAAGAACTAATTTGCAATTGGTCCAAAATGAAGAAATAAATTACAAATAAATCAAACTAAGAGGACCATATTGCAATTAGGTCAAATAAGGATGAAATTGCAATAGTTCAAAGTTATTGTTGTGTTTCTGGTATGGTGTGTATTGTAAAATGTGGGTGGAGGCATGTATTTATATACATGAGTTATGTCATCAAAAACCAAATTAATCGATGTGGGATTCTTTTCAACTGAGCCTATTGGGCTTTTATAATTGGGTTTAATATTTAGGCTTAATGATTGGGCTCCATTTTATGAGGACCCATAGCAAACTCCCCCTCTGAATCAAATGGAGCCAACTGCCAACCCAGTAATCGACTGACAAGCTTCAAACTTTCCCCTTAGTAAAATCTTCGTCAATATGTTTGCACCATTCTCATCCATGTGAATCTTATCCAACACCAATAGATTAGACTCCAAGATATTACTAATCCAATGATATCGCACATCAATATGTTTTAATCTACCATGGAACGTTGAGTTCTTGCTCAAATGGATAGCACTCGTACTATGACAAAATAAGACATACCTCTCCTGTGTAAAACCAAGTTCTCGAACAAACTTCTTCATCCAAAGCAACTCTGCAATTTAGATTGTCATGCTATAGCTCACCCTGCAAAAGTGATTATATAGCCCACAGTAGATTTTCTCGAGTCAAAATTTCCAACCATGTATGAATCTGTACAACCAGAGAGTTCTGGTTTTCTAGTCCCAAAACCCGACTTCAAACTAGAAGTTCCTCGAAGATATCTCAATATCCACTTCACTGCATTCCAATTCTCTCTATTAGGATTGGATTGAAAATGACTAACAACACTAACAGCATGAATTACATCTAGCCTCGTGCAAATCAAGACTGATTACTAGTTAATTTGAAATGTAATGCCAAAGGAGTACTTACAGCTTTTGCCTTATCCATTTGAGAATGTTTAAGTACCTTCTCGATGTGCTTCTCATGTGATAACCACAATTTCTTGGCACTTCTATCACGAATAACTTGCATACCAAGAAGGGTCTTTGCTTGTCCCAAGTCTTTCATCGCAAAAGACTTACTGAGCTCCATCTTCAATTTGTTGGTCCTGGAGCAACTTTGACTAACAATCAACTTGTCATCAACATAGAGCAACAAAAAATTAAAGCCATTATCTGTGAAATTCTGTACAAACACATAGTGATCTAAAGTAGTCTTCTTGAACCCCTGTTGTATCATAACATACTCAAACTTCTTATACCACTGTTTTGGAGCTTGCTTCAAACCGTACAAGCTCTTCAATCTATAAATATAGTCTTCTTTGCCCTTCACCGTATAGCCTTGTCATTTCTCCATATAAATCCCTTCCTCAAGATCACCATAAAGAAAAGCAGTTTTGACATCCATCATCTTAACTTCCAAATTAAGACTAGCGACTAAACCCAAATCAACTTTAATAGAATACATCTTCACAACTGCTGAGAATATCTCATCAAAATCAATCCCCTTCTTTTGGCAAAATCCTTTGACAACCAATCTAGCTTTATATCATGGCTTGGAATCTTTGGTTTTCTCCTTAGAAACCCAACGATTCTATAAAGCTCTTTTACCCTTAGGCAATTTGACTAAGTCAAAGGTATAATTATCCAGTAAAGACTTCCATTCATCATCTGTGGATGCTTTCCAATCATTTTTCTTCTCACTCTTTATAGCTTCTTCATAAGACTCTGGTTTTCCCCCATCAACAAGAAGCACATACTTATGAGATGAATAACAAGTAGAAGGAACTCATTGTCTATTTGATCTCCTAAGTGGAACATCAGATTCAACGGTAGGAGCATCTAACTCTTCTGTAACATCCTCATAAACATCATTATTGCCTGGAAGATTATCCTACACCTCAATATCATTTGCAGACTCGACATCACCAGGTTTCTCTGTCTCTCGAACTGGATCAAGATTAACCAAATCATTTTTATCGGGGGATTTCATCTTCTCTTCCTTACCAATGTCTTCAATGTTATGATCTTCCATAAAAATAGCATCACAGCTTCTAACGAGCTTTTCCTCAACTAGATCATAGATTCTATGGCCAAACTCATCAAGGCTGTAGCTAATGAAAATACACTGTCGCGCCTTACCTTCTAATTTGGACCTCTCATCTTTAAGCACATGTACGAAAGCTTTACATGTAAAGACACGTAAATAGTCATAAAATACATCTTTCTTATACCAAATTATGTCAAGAACATCTCTATAGTATGCATCAAAAGGTCCATAATACTCGCCACCGTTATTAGTGCGAATACACTTCAGTTTCTTCCCTATCTCTCTCTCAACATAGGCTTGAAACTCTTTAAAGGCACCAAGAACTTGATCTTTCCTCTTCAAAGGATAAAACCAAAGCTTTCTAGAATGATCGTCAATAAAGGTCACAAAATATAGACAACCACTATGTGTCCTAGTCTTCATAGGACCACAAAGATCTGAATGAACTAGCTGAAGTGTAACATCCCGTTACCCATTTAGGGCTAGAATTGTGATTTATGGGAAATTTATGAGAAATTAGGAAAAATGCACATCATGCATGAGTTAATTGGAACATGTACATTTTGACATATTCATATAACTATACATGCATTCATTAACATTTTCTGAGTATACTTGGACTGAGTTGTGATTTTTGGGAAATTTGTTAATTTGGAATTTATTTATATTGGAAATTTTATTGATTAGTAGAATTATTATATTTGTGAATTTTGGTGAATTTAAGATTTATTTCGAAATTTATAGAGTATTATGGAAAATAGGAAAAAAGAAGAAAAGAAATCAAATGAAGATTTGGAGATAGTTGGATTATAAAGATGAGAGTTAAATGGAGTTAGTTTCAAAAGAAACTAAATTAGAGCTTAGGCATTAGGAAAGTGACAAGTGTCACTAAGTGATTTTTTTTTAGAACCTTGTAGAAAGTAAGTAATTATATCTGTGAGTTAAAAGACTAAGTGTTCCTAAGTCTCCTTCCTTATTATATCACCTTCTCCGAAATTCTTTCCATATATAGAGTTTTTCATCAAACACCTTTTAAGAAATTACTTTGCTTTTCCTTCCTCTACCACACTGGTATTTTTCTTTTCTACCTGAGGAAAACTAGAAGTTGGTCTGCTTACACAGTGAATACGTGATTTTTTCATAGAGTTAGGACTTGAAGATAGTTGAAGCTTTTGGAGTTTTTAACAAGTAAATAGCGAATAAAATCCTTTAGAGTTGTAGATTCATGAAATAATTTGATGAATTATTGTTAGTGCATGGATCATGACATTTATGTGTGTGTGTGTGTGTGTGTGTGTGTGTGTGTGTCTTCATGAACATGGTATTGATGAGATGAAAATTTTGGTTATAGTGTTAATTTAGTATTTGATGATTATTAGTGATCAGGTGATGTGGAAATGATTGTTGAAGTTTGAAATAGCAATAAAATGGTGTATAAGATGAGTGTAGGAAATTAAAGAATGGAAAGGTGGTATGCTCTG